>JANJGN010000884.1:170000-247381 GCA_026770705.1 Isurus oxyrinchus | reverse complement strand
AGGTACACCCACGGTGCTGTTAGGGAGGGTGTTCCAGGATTTTGTCCATGTGGTGTAGGTACACCCATGGCACTGTTAGGGAGGGAGGTCCAGGATTTTGTCCGTGTGGTGTAGGTACACCCACGGCACTGTTAGGGAGGGAGTTCCAGGATTTTGTCCGTGTGGTGTGGGTACACCCACGACGCTGTTAGGGAGGGTGTTCCAGGATTTAGTCCATGTGGTGTGGGTACACTCACGGCACTGTTAGTGAGGGAGTTCCAGGATTTTGGCTGTATGGTGTAGGTACACCCACGGCGCTTTTAGGGAGGGAGTTCCAGGATTTTGTCCGTGTGGTGTAGGTACACCCACGGCACTGTTAGGGAGGGAGTTCCAGGATTTTGACCCAGCGACAGTGAAGGAACGGCCGATATATTTCCAAGTCAAGATGGTGAGGTACTTGGAGGGGAACTTCCAGGTGTGGGTGTTCCCATGTGTCTGCTGCCCTTGTCCTTCTAGATGGTAGAGGTCGTGGGTTTGGAAGGTGCTGTCGTAGGAGTCTTTGTGAATTCCTGCAGTGACTCTTAAACTCTTGACAAAGCATCTGCAGTGAAATCTTCTCCAGCCACATGTATAAATAGTAAATTAAATGATTGCAATAATTATCTCCACCGACACAATCTTGCATTCCGGTTCTGTCATTTTTCCAGAAACTTCTGGTGCTGCCTACTGACCTGGACCAAGTCTGCAGCCTAAATATGTAACTTGCGCTTTCACAAACCCACTCTTAGCCACCTTCACTGCCAGGCGATCAAACACCTCTTTCAGATGTCGTCAATGCTCCTCCCAAGTTTGCCGGAAACTATCAAGTGGTCAATATAAAGAGCACAATTGCTCAGCCCTGAAATTAGTTTGTTCCTCGGTCTCTGAAATGTTGCGGGTGCATCTTTCCCACCAAATGCCATATCTTTAAACTGATATAGACCATCTGGTGTTAGAAAAGCTGATATCTCTGTCACTCTCTCCGAGAACGGTACTTGCCAATATCCTCACAGCAAGTCCATCTTTGGGACAAACTCTGATTGTCCCACTTTCTCAATGCAATATTCCAACTGTGGAATAGGATATGAATCCGCACTTCTCACTCCGTTTACATCTCGATAACCCAAACACAGTCCGTGTGTTCCATCAGATTTAGCCCCATTGAGATGGGAGAATTCCAGTTACAGCAACTAGACTCTATGGTGTCATTCTGAAGCTTGAATTTGATGTTTGTTTTGTGCTTGAGCTAATTTAACTAGATATGATCTATGAGGATGTTGCCTTATTGAACCGGAATCTCTCACATCTACATCATGTGTAGCTAAATGTGTTTTATCCCAGCTTCCTCCCACAAGTAGCTTTGTGTGGCTGCAATAGCTTTTCCCCATCGCCTGTACACTTGTCTGGAAGGTAACTCAGTGTAACATTTCCATTTTTAAGTAGCTGCTCATTGATCAATTTCATCAGAGGAAAATCATTTTCTCAATCCCTCATTTCTACCTCCTTTTCCTTATCCTCCACAACTAATACTTCCTTTTGGCCCTCTTCCCTGTCAAGGTACTTTTGAAACATATTTACATGACGCACCCTCTGCTTCCTTCATCTTTCTGGAGTATGTATTAAATAATTAACTTCACTCAATCTCTTTTCAATCCGGTAAGGCCCACTAAACCTTGTCTTTAATGGTTTGCCTGCCATGGGCTACAAGACAGACACCTTCTCCCCAGCAAAGAAACTTAGAGCCTGGTGTGCCCTCTTGTCTACACGTGTCTTCATCACCTGTCTTAGATCTTTCAATGTTCCTTCGCTAACTCACACTCTCTGTTCAATCTTTCTCTGTATTTCAGCACATGGTCCGGGAGAACACTTTCTGAACTCTGACCCACAGTTCCTCCCGAATCAACTTAAGTGGTCCCCTTACCTCATCACCACAGACTAATTCAGAAGGACTAACCCCTGCCGATTCATTAGGGGAGTCCCTCACAGCAGATAACAAGAATGGAAAACCTCGATCCCAGTCCTGCAGGACATCTTGACTCTACTCTCTCATCACAGGTTTCACAGTTTGATGCCGTCTCTCTAAATCTCCCTGTGAGTCAACATGATAAAGCTGATGACTCAATGTGTTTCATCCCCAGGCACTTCATGAATTCCTGAACGAGCTGGGACACAGAATTCGAGCCCTGATCCGACTCGATGCCTTATGGTCCCCCACAGCTTGTAAAGAGGTTGGTCAGCTCCTCTACAATCACTGGTCGTAGGTACACCCACGGCGCTGTTAGGGAGGGAGTTCCGGGATTTTGTCCGTGTGGTGTAGGTACACCCACGGCGCTGATAGGGAGGGAGTTCCAGGATTTTGTCCGTGTGGTGTAGGTACACCCACGGCGCTGTTAGGGAGGGAGTTCCAGGATTTTGTCTGTGTGGTGTAGGTACACCCAGGGCGCTGTTAGGGAGGGAGTTCCAGGATTTTGTCTGTGTGGTGTAGGTACACCCAAGACTCCTTCGACAGCACCTTCCAAACCCACGACCTCTACCATCTCGAAGGACAAGGGCAGCAGAGACATGGGAACACTAACACCCGGAAGTTGCCCTGCAAGTCACTCACCATCCTGACTTGGAAATATATTGTCCATTCCTTCACTGTGGCTGGGTCAAAATCCTGGAACTCCCTCCCTAAAAGCGCCGTGGGTGTACCTACACCACACGGTCAAAATCCTGGAACTCCCTCCCTAACAGCGCCGTGGGTGTACCTACACCACACGGACAAAATCCTGGATCTCCCTCCCTATCAGCGCCGTGGGTGTACCTACACCACACGGACAAAATCCCGCAACTCCCTCCCTAACAGCGCCGTGGGTGTACCTACACCACAGGGACAAAATCCTGGACCTCCCTCCCTAACAGCGCCATGGGTGTACCTACACCACACGGACAAAATCCTGGAACTCCCTCCCTAACAGCACCGTGGGTTTACCTACACCACATGGACAAAATCCTGGAACTCCCTCCCTAACAGCACCGTGGGTGTACCTACACCACACGGACAAAATCCTGGAACTCCCTCCCTAACAGCGCCGTGGGTGTACCTACACCACAGACAAAATCCTGGAACTCCCTCCCTAACAGCGCCGTGGGTGTACCTACACCACACGGACAAAATCCTGGAACTCCCTCCCTAACAGCGCCGTGGGTGTACCTACACCACACGGATAAAATCCCGGAACTCCCTCCCTAACAGCGCCGTGGGTGTACCTACGACCAGTGATTGTAGAGGAGCTGACCAACCTCTTTACAAGCTGTGGGGGGACCATAAGGCATCGAGTCGGATCAGGGCTCGAATTCTGTGTCCCAGCTCGTTCAGGAATTCATGAAGTGCCTGGGGATGAAACACATTGAGTCATCAGCTTTATCATGTTGACTCACAGGGAGATTTTGTCCGTGTGGTGTAGGTACACCCACGGCGCTGTTAGGGAGGGAGTTCCAGGATATTGTCCGTGTGGTGTAGGTACACCCACGGTGCTGTTAGGGAGGGGTGTTCCAGGATTTTGTCTGTGTGGTGTAGGTACACCCACGGCGCTGTTAGGGAGGGGAGTTCCAGGATTTTGTCCGTGTGGTGTAGGTACACCCACGGCGCTGTTAGGGAGGTAGTTCCAGGATTTTGTCCGTGTGGTGTAGGTACACCCACGGCGCTGTTAGGGAGGGTGTTCCAGGATTTTGTCCCTGTTGTGTAGGTACACCCACGGCGCTGTTAGGGACGGAGTTCCAGGATTTTGTCCCTTGTGGTGTAGGTACACCCACGGCGCTGTTATGGAGGGAGTTCCAGGAATTTGTCTCTGTGGTGTAGGCACACCCACGGTGCTGTTAGGGACGGAGTTCCAGGATTTTGTCCCGTGTGGTGTAGGTACACCCACGGTGCTGTTAGGGAGGGAATTCCAGGATTTTGTCCATGTGGTGTAGGTACACCCACGGCGCTGTTAGGGACGGAGTTCCAGGATTTTGTCCCGTGTGGTGTAGGTACACCCACGGTGCTGTTAGGGAGGGAATTCCAGGATTTTGTCCATGTGGTGTAGGTACACCCACGGCGCTGTTAGGGAGGGAGTTCCAGGATTCTGTCCGTCTGATGTAGGTAGACCCACGGCGCTGTTAGGGAACAAGTTCTGGGATTTTGTCCCTTTGCTGTAGGTACACCCACGGCGCTGTTAGGGAGGGAGTTCCAGGATTTTGTCCATGTGGTGTAGGTACACCCACGGCGCTGTTACGGAGGGAGTTCCAGGATTTTGTCCATGTGGTGTAGGTACACCCACGGTGCTGTTAGGGAGGGTGTTCCAGGATTTTGTCCATGTGGTGTAGGTACACCCATGGCACTGTTAGGGAGGGAGGTCCAGGATTTTGTCCGTGTGGTGTAGGTACACCCACGGCACTGTTAGGGAGGGAGTTCCAGGATTTTGTCCGTGTGGTGTGGGTACACCCACGACGCTGTTAGGGAGGGTGTTCCAGGATTTAGTCCATGTGGTGTGGGTACACTCACGGCACTGTTAGTGAGGGAGTTCCAGGATTTTGGCTGTATGGTGTAGGTACACCCACGGCGCTTTTAGGGAGGGAGTTCCAGGATTTTGTCCGTGTGGTGTAGGTACACCCACGGCACTGTTAGGGAGGGAGTTCCAGGATTTTGACCCAGCGACAGTGAAGGAACGGCCGATATATTTCCAAGTCAAGATGGTGAGGTACTTGGAGGGGAACTTCCAGGTGTGGGTGTTCCCATGTGTCTGCTGCCCTTGTCCTTCTAGATGGTAGAGGTCGTGGGTTTGGAAGGTGCTGTCGTAGGAGTCTTTGTGAATTCCTGCAGTGACTCTTAAACTCTTGACAAAGCATCTGCAGTGAAATCTTCTCCAGCCACATGTATAAATAGTAAATTAAATGATTGCAATAATTATCTCCACCGACACAATCTTGCATTCCGGTTCTGTCATTTTTCCAGAAACTTCTGGTGCTGCCTACTGACCTGGACCAAGTCTGCAGCCTAAATATGTAACTTGCGCTTTCACAAACCCACTCTTAGCCACCTTCACTGCCAGGCGATCAAACACCTCTTTCAGATGTCGTCAATGCTCCTCCCAAGTTTGCCGGAAACTATCAAGTGGTCAATATAAAGAGCACAATTGCTCAGCCCTGAAATTAGTTTGTTCCTCGGTCTCTGAAATGTTGCGGGTGCATCTTTCCCACCAAATGCCATATCTTTAAACTGATATAGACCATCTGGTGTTAGAAAAGCTGATATCTCTGTCACTCTCTCCGAGAACGGTACTTGCCAATATCCTCACAGCAAGTCCATCTTTGGGACAAACTCTGATTGTCCCACTTTCTCAATGCAATATTCCAACTGTGGAATAGGATAGGAACCCGCACTTCTCACTCCGTTTACATCTCGATAACCCAAACACAGTCCGTGTGTTCCATCAGATTTAGCCCATTGAGATGGGAGAATTCCAGTTACAGCAACTAGACTCTATGGTGTCATTCTGAAGCTTGAATTTGATGTTTGTTTTGTGCTTGAGCTAATTTAACTAGATATGATCTATGAGGATGTTGCCTTATTGAACCTGAATCTCCCACATCTACATCATGTGTAGCTTAATGTGTTTTCTCCCAGCGTCCTCCCACAAGTAGCTTTGTGTGTGTGCAGTAGCTTTTCCCCATCGCCTGTACACTTGTCTGGAAGGTAACTCAGTGTAACATTTCCATTTTTAAGTAGCTGCTCATTGATCAATTTCATCAGAGGAAAATCATTTTCTCAATCCCTCATTTCTACCTCCTTTTCCTTATCCTCCACAACTAATACTTCCATTTGGCCCTCTTCCCTGTCAAGGTACTTTTGAAACATATTTACATGACGCACCCTCTGCTTCCTTCATCTTTCTGGAGTATGTATTAAATAATTTACTTCACTCAATCTCTTTTCAATCCGGTAAGGACCACTAAACCTTGTCTTTAATGGTTTGCCTGCCATGGGCTACAAGACTGACACCTTCTCCCCAGCAAAGAAACTAAGAGCCTGGTGTGCCCTCTTGTCTACACTTGTCTTCATCACCTGCCTTAGATCTTTCAATGTTCCTGCGCTAACTCACACGCTCTGTTCAATCTTTCTCTGTATTTCAGCACATGGTCCGGGAGAGCACTTTCTGAACTCTGACCCACTAGTTCCTCCCGAATCAACTCAAGTGGTCCCCTTACCTCATCACCACAGACTAATTCAGAAGGACTAACCCCCGCCGATTCATTAGGGGAGTCCCTCACAGCAGATAACAAGAATGGAAACCCTCAAACCCAGTCCTGCAGGACATCTTGACTCTAATCTCTCATCACAGGTTTGACAGTTTGATGCCGTCTCTCTAAATCTCCCTGTGAGTCAACATGATAAAGCTGATGTCTCAATGTGTTTCATCCCCAGGCACTTCATGAATTCCTGAACGAGCTGGGACACAGAATTCGAGCCCTGATCCGACTCGATGCCTTATGGTCCCCCACAGCTTGTAAAGAGGTTGGTCAGCTCCTCTACAATCACTGGTCGTAGGTACACCCACGGCGCTGTTAGGGAGGGAGTTCCAGGATTTTGTCTGTGTGGTGTAGGTACACCCAGGGCGCTGTTAGGGTGGGAGTTCCAGGATTTTGTCTGTGTGGTGTAGGTACACCCAGGGCGCTGTTAGGAGGGAGTTCCTGGATTTTGTCTGTGTGGTGTAGGTACACCCAAGACTCCTTCGACAGCACCTTCCAAACCCACGACCTCTAACATCTCGAAGGACAAGGGCAGCAGAGACATGGGAACACTAACACCCGGAAGTTGCCCTGCAAGTCACTCACCATCCTGAATTGGAAATATATTGTCCATTCCTTCACTGTGGCTGGGTCAAAATCCTGGAACTCCCTCCCTAACAGCGCCGTGGGTGTACCTGCACCACACGGACAATATCCTGGAACTCCCTCCCTAACAGCGCCGTGGGTGTACCTACACCACACGGTCAAAATCCTGGAACTCCCTCCCTAACAGCGCCGTGGGTGTACCTACACCACACGGACAAAATCCTGGATCTCCCTCCCTATCAGCGCCGTGGGTGTACCTACACCACACGGACAAAATCCCGCAACTCCCTCCCTAACAGCGCCGTGGGTGTACCTACACCACAGGGACAAAATCCTGGACCTCCCTCCCTAACAGCGCCATGGGTGTACCTACACCACACGGACAAAATCCTGGAACTCCCTCCCTAACAGCGCCGTGGGTTTACCTACACCACACGGACAAAATCCTGGAACTCCCTCCCTAACAGCGCCGTGGTGTACCTACACCACACGGATAAAATCCCGGAACTCCCTCCCTAACAACGCCGTGGGTGTACCTACGACCAGTGATTGTAGAGGAGCTGACCAACCTCTTTACAAGCTTGGGGGACCATAAGGCATCGAGTCGGATCAGGGCTCGAATTCTGTGTCCCAGCTCATTCAGGAATTCATGAAGTGCCTGGGGATGAAACACATTGAGTCATCAGCTTTATCATGTTGACTCACAGGGAGATTTTTTCCGTGTGGTTTAGGTACACCCACGGTGCTGTTAGGGAGGGAGTTCCGGGATTTTGTCCCTGTGCTGTAGGTACACCCACGGCGCTGTTAGGGAGGGAGTTCCAGGAATTTGTCTGTGTGGTGTAGGTACACCCACGGCGCTGTTAGGGAGGGAGTTCCAGGATTTTGTCCGTGTGGTGTAGGTACACCCACGGCGCTGTTAGGGAGGGGGTTCCAGGATTTTGTCCGTGTGGTGTAGGTACACCCATGGCGCTGTTAGGGAGGGAGTTCCAGGATTTTGCCTGCGTGGTGTAGGTACACCCACGGCGCTGTTAGGGAGGGAGTTCCAGGATTTTGTCCGTGTGGTGTAGGTACACCCACGGCGCTGTTAGGGAGGGAGTTCCAGGATTTTGTCCCTGTTGTGTAGGTACACCCACGGCACTGTTAGGGACGGAGTTCCAGGATTTTGTCCCGTGTGGTGTAGGTACACCCACGGTGCTGTTAGGGAGGGGAATTCCAGGATTTTGTCCATGTGGTGTAGGTACACCCACGGCGCTGTTAGGGAGGGAGTTCCAGGATTCTGTCCGTCTGATGTAGGTAGACCCACGGCGCTGTTAGGGAACAAGGTTCTGGGATTTTGTCCCTTTGCTGTAGGTACACCCACGGCGCTGTTAGGGAGGGAGTTCCAGGATTTTGTCCATGTGGTGTAGGTACACCCACGGCGCTGTTAGGGAGGGAGTTCCAGGATTTTGTCCATGTGGTGTAGGTACACCCACGGTGCTGTTAGGGAGGGTGTTCCAGGATTTTGTCCATGTGGTGTAGGTACACCCATGGCACTGTTAGGGAGGGAGGTCCAGGATTTTGTCCGTGTGGTGTAGGTACACCCACGGCACTGTTAGGGAGGGAGTTCCAGGATTTTGTCCGTGTGGTGTGGGTACACCCACGACGCTGTTAGGGAGGGTGTTTCCAGGATTTAGTCCATGTGGTGTGGGTACACTCACGGCGCTGTTAGTGAGGGAGTACCAGGATTTTGTCTGTATGGTGTAGGTACACCCACGGCGCTTTTAGGGAGGGAGTCCAGGATTTTGTCCGTGTGATGTAGGTACACCCACGGCACTGTTAGGGAGGGAGTTCCAGGATTTTGACCCAGCGACAGTGAAGGAACGGCCGATATATTTCCAAGTCAAGATGGTGAGTGACTTGCAGGGGAACTTCCAGGTGGGGGTGTTCCCATGTGTCTGCTGCCCTTGTCCTTCGAGATGGTAGAGGTCGTGGGTTTGGAAGGTGCTGTCGTAGGAGTCTTTGTGAATTCCTGCAGTGACTCTTAAACTCTTGACAAAGCATCTGCAGTGAAATCTTCTCCAGCCACATGTATAAATAGTAAATTAAATGATTGCAATAATTATCTCCACCGACACAATCTTGCATTCCGGTTCTGTCATTTTTCCAGAAACTTCTGGTGCTGCCTCCTGACCTGGACCAAGTCTGCAGCCTAAATATGTAACTTGCGCTTTCGCAAACCCACTCTTAGCCGCCTTCACTGCCAGGTGATCAAACACCTCTTTCAGATGTCGTCAATGCTCCTCCCAAGTTTGCCGGAAACTATCAAGTGGTCAATATAAACAGCACAATTGCTCAGCCCTGAAATTAGTTTGTTCCTCGGTCTCTGAAATGTTGCGGGTGCATTTTTCCCACCAAATGCCATATCTTTAAACTGATATAGACCATCTGGTGTTAGAAAAGCTGATATCTCTGTCGCTGTCTCCGAGAACGGTACTTGCCAATATCCTCACAGCAAGTCCATCTTTGGGACAAACTCTGATTGTCCCACTTTCTCAATGCAATATTCCAACTGTGGAATAGGATATGAATCCGCACTTCTCACTCCGTTTACATCTCGATAACCCAAACACAGTCCGTGTGTTCCATCAGATTTAGCCCCATTGAGATGGGAGAATTCCAGTTACAGCAACTAGACTCTATGGTGTCATTCTGAAGCTTGAATTTGATGTTTGTTTTGTGCTTGAGCTAATTTAACTAGATATGATCTATGAGGATGTTGCCTTATTGAACCGGAATCTCTCACATCTACATCATGTGTAGCTAAATGTGTTTTATCCCAGCTTCCTCCCACAAGTAGCTTTGTGTGTGTGCAGTAGCTTTTCCCCATCGCCTGTACACTTGTCTGGAAGGTAACTCAGTGTAACATTTCCATTTTTAAGTAGCTGCTCATTGATCAATTTCATCAGAGGAAAATCATTTTCTCAATCCCTCATTTCTACCTCCTTTTCCTTATCCTCCACAACTAATACTTCCTTTTGGCCCTCTTCCCTGTCAAGGTACTTTTGAAACATATTTACATGACGCACCCTCTGCTTCCTTCATCTTTCTGGAGTATGTATTAAATAATTTACTTCACTCAATCTCTTTTCAATCCGGTAAGGCCCACTAAACCTTGTCTTTAATGGTTTGCCTGCCATGGGCTACAAGACAGACACCTTCTCCCCAGCAAAGAAACTAAGAGCCTGGTGTGCCCTCTTGTCTACACGTGTCTTCATCACCTGCCTTAGATCTTTCAATGTTCCTTCGCTAACTCACACGCTCTGTTCAATCTTTCTCTGTATTTCAGCACATGGTCCGGGAGAGCACTTTCTGAACTCTGACCCACTAGTTCCTCCCGAATCAACTCAAGTGGTCCCCTTACCTCATCACCACAGACTAATTCAGAAGGACTAACCCCCGCCGATTCATTAGGGGAGTCCCTCACAGCAGATAACAAGAATGGAAACCCTCAAACCCAGTCCTGCAGGACATCTTGACTCTAATCTCTCATCACAGGTTTGACAGTTTGATGCCGTCTCTCTAAATCTCCCTGTGAGTCAACATGATAAAGCTGATGTCTCAATGTGTTTCATCCCCAGGCACTTCATGAATTCCTGAACGAGCTGGGACACAGAATTCGAGCCCTGATCCGACTCGATGCCTTATGGTCCCCCACAGCTTGTAAAGAGGTTGGTCAGCTCCTCTACAATCACTGGTCGTAGGTACACCCACGGCGCTGTTAGGGAGGGAGTTCCAGGATTTTGTCTGTGTGGTGTAGGTACACCCAGGGCGCTGTTAGGGTGGGAGTTCCAGGATTTTGTCTGTGTGGTGTAGGTACACCCAGGGCGCTGTTAGGGAGGGAGTTCCTGGATTTTGTCTGTGTGGTGTAGGTACACCCAAGACTCCTTCGACAGCACCTTCCAAACCCACGACCTCTAACATCTCGAAGGACAAGGGCAGCAGAGACATGGGAACACTAACACCCGGAAGTTGCCCTGCAAGTCACTCACCATCCTGAATTGGAAATATATTGTCCATTCCTTCACTGTGGCTGGGTCAAAATCCTGGAACTCCCTCCCTAACAGCGCCGTGGGTGTACCTGCACCACACGGACAATATCCTGGAACTCCCTCCCTAACAGCGCCGTGGGTGTACCTACACCACACGGTCAAAATCCTGGAACTCCCTCCCTAACAGCGCCGTGGGTGTACCTACACCACACGGACAAAATCCTGGATCTCCCTCCCTATCAGCGCCGTGGGTGTACCTACACCACACGGACAAAATCCCGCAACTCCCTCCCTAACAGCGCCGTGGGTGTACCTACACCACAGGGACAAAATCCTGGACCTCCCTCCCTAACAGCGCCATGGGTGTACCTACACCACACGGACAAAATCCTGGAACTCCCTCCCTAACAGCGCCGTGGGTTTACCTACACCACACGGACAAAATCCTGGAACTCCCTCCCTAACAGCGCCGTGGGTGTACCTACACCACACGGATAAAATCCCGGAACTCCCTCCCTAACAACGCCGTGGGTGTACCTACGACCAGTGATTGTAGAGAAGCTGACCAACCTCTTTACAAGCTGTGGGGGACCATAAGGCATCGAGTCGGATCAGGGCTCGAATTCTGTGTCCCAGCTCATTCAGGAATTCATGAAGTGCCTGGGGATGAAACACATTGAGTCATCAGCTTTATCATGTTGACTCACAGGGAGATTTTTTCCGTGTGGTTTAGGTACACCCACGGTGCTGTTAGGGAGGGAGTTCCGGGATTTTGTCCCTGTGCTGTAGGTACACCCACGGCGCTGTTAGGGAGGGAGTTCCAGGAATTTGTCTGTGTGGTGTAGGTACACCCACGGCGCTGTTAGGGAGGGAGTTCCAGGATTTTGTCCGTGTGGTGTAGGTACACCCACGGCGCTGTTAGGGAGGGGGTTCCAGGATTTTGTCCGTGTGGTGTAGGTACACCCATGGCGCTGTTAGGGAGGGAGTTCCAGGATTTTGCCTGCGTGGTGTAGGTACACCCACGGCGCTGTTAGGGAGGGAGTTCCAGGATTTTGTCCGTGTGGTGTAGGTACACCCACGGCGCTGTTAGGGAGGGAGTTCCAGGATTTTGTCCCTGTTGTGTAGGTACACCCACGGCACTGTTAGGGACGGAGTTCCAGGATTTTGTCCCGTGTGGTGTAGGTACACCCACGGTGCTGTTAGGGAGGGAATTCCAGGATTTTGTCCATGTGGTGTAGGTACACCCACGGCGCTGTTAGGGAGGGAGTTCCAGGATTCTGTCCGTCTGATGTAGGTAGACCCACGGCGCTGTTAGGGAACAAGTTCTGGGATTTTGTCCCTTTGCTGTAGGTACACCCACGGCGCTGTTAGGGAGGGAGTTCCAGGATTTTGTCCATGTGGTGTAGGTACACCCACGGCGCTGTTAGGGAGGGAGTTCCAGGATTTTGTCCATGTGGTGTAGGTACACCCACGGTGCTGTTAGGGAGGGTGTTCCAGGATTTTGTCCATGTGGTGTAGGTACACCCATGGCACTGTTAGGGAGGGAGGTCCAGGATTTTGTCCGTGTGGTGTAGGTACACCCACGGCACTGTTAGGGAGGGAGTTCCAGGATTTTGTCCGTGTGGTGTGGGTACACCCACGACGCTGTTAGGGAGGGTGTTCCAGGATTTAGTCCATGTGGTGTGGGTACACTCACGGCGCTGTTAGTGAGGGAGTACCAGGATTTTGTCTGTATGGTGTAGGTACACCCACGGCGCTTTTAGGGAGGGAGTCCAGGATTTTGTCCGTGTGATGTAGGTACACCCACGGCACTGTTAGGGAGGGAGTTCCAGGATTTTGACCCAGCGACAGTGAAGGAACGGCCGATATATTTCCAAGTCAAGATGGTGAGTGACTTGCAGGGGAACTTCCAGGTGGGGGTGTTCCCATGTGTCTGCTGCCCTTGTCCTTCGAGATGGTAGAGGTCGTGGGTTTGGAAGGTGCTGTCGTAGGAGTCTTTGTGAATTCCTGCAGTGACTCTTAAACTCTTGACAAAGCATCTGCAGTGAAATCTTCTCCAGCCACATGTATAAATAGTAAATTAAATGATTGCAATAATTATCTCCACCGACACAATCTTGCATTCCGGTTCTGTCATTTTTCCAGAAACTTCTGGTGCTGCCTCCTGACCTGGACCAAGTCTGCAGCCTAAATATGTAACTTGCGCTTTCGCAAACCCACTCTTAGCCGCCTTCACTGCCAGGTGATCAAACACCTCTTTCAGATGTCGTCAATGCTCCTCCCAAGTTTGCCGGAAACTATCAAGTGGTCAATATAAACAGCACAATTGCTCAGCCCTGAAATTAGTTTGTTCCTCGGTCTCTGAAATGTTGCGGGTGCATTTTTCCCACCAAATGCCATATCTTTAAACTGATATAGACCATCTGGTGTTAGAAAAGCTGATATCTCTGTCGCTGTCTCCGAGAACGGTACTTGCCAATATCCTCACAGCAAGTCCATCTTTGGGACAAACTCTGATTGTCCCACTTTCTCAATGCAATATTCCAACTGTGGAATAGGATATGAATCCGCACTTCTCACTCCGTTTACATCTCGATAACCCAAACACAGTCCGTGTGTTCCATCAGATTTAGCCCCATTGAGATGGGAGAATTCCAGTTACAGCAACTAGACTCTATGGTGTCATTCTGAAGCTTGAATTTGATGTTTGTTCTGTGCTTGAGCTAATTTAACTAGATATGATCTATGAGGATGTTGCCTTATTGAACCGGAATCTCTCACATCTACATCATGTGTAGCTAAATGTGTTTTATCCCAGCTTCCTCCCACAAGTAGCTTTGTGTGGCTGCAATAGCTTTTCCCCATCGCCTGTACACTTGTCTGGAAGGTAACTCAGTGTAACATTTCCATTTTTAAGTAGCTGCTCATTGATCAATTTCATCAGAGGAAAATCATTTTCTCAATCCCTCATTTCTACCTCCTTTTCCTTATCCTCCACAACTAATACTTCCTTTTGGCCCTCTTCCCTGTCAAGGTACTTTTGAAACATATTTACATGACGCACCCTCTGCTTCCTTCATCTTTCTGGAGTATGTATTAAATAATTTACTTCACTCAATCTCTTTTCAATCCGGTAAGGCCCACTAAACCTTGTCTTTAATGGTTTGCCTGCCATGGGCTACAAGACAGACACCTTCTCCCCAGCAAAGAAACTAAGAGCCTGGTGTGCCCTCTTGTCTACACGTGTCTTCATCACCTGCCTTAGATCTTTCAATGTTCCTTCGCTAACTCACACGCTCTGTTCAATCTTTCTCTGTATTTCAGCACATGGTCCGGGAGAGCACTTTCTGAACTCTGACCCACTAGTTCCTCCCGAATCAACTCAAGTGGTCCCCTTACCTCATCACCACAGACTAATTCAGAAGGACTAACCCCTGCCGATTCATTAGGGGAGTCCCTCACAGCAGATAACAAGAATGGAAACCCTCAAACCCAGTCCTGCAGGACATCTTGACTCTAATCTCTCATCACAGGTTTGACAGTTTGATGCCGTCTCTCTAAATCTCCCTGTGAGTCAACATGATAAAGCTGATGACTCAATGTGTTTCATCCCCAGGCACTTCATGAATTCCTGAACGAGCTGGGACACAGAATTCGAGCCCTGATCCGACTCGATGCCTTATGGTCCCCCACAGCTTGTAAAGAGGTTGGTCAGCTCCTCTACAATCACTGGTCGTAGGTACACCCACGGCGCTGTTAGGGAGGGAGTTCCAGGATTTTGTCTGTGTGGTGTAGGTACACCCAGGGCGCTGTTAGGGAGGGAGTTCCAGGATTTTGTCTGTGTGGTGTAGGTACACCCAAGACTCCTTCGACAGCACCTTCCAAACCCACGACCTCTACCATCTCGAAGGACAAGGGCAGCAGAGAGATGGGAACACTAACACCCGGAAGTTGCCCTGCAAGTCACTCACCATCCTGAATTGGAAATATATTGTCCATTCCTTCAGTGTGGCTGGGTCAAAATCCTGGAACTCCCTCCCTAACAGCGCCGTGGGTGTACCTACGCCACACGGACAAAATCCTGGAACACCTTCCCTAACGGCGCCGTGGGTGTACCTACACCACACGGACAATATCCTGGAACTCCCTCCCTAACAGCGCCGTGGGTGTACCTACATCACACGGACAAAATCCCGGAACTCCCTCCCTAACAGCGCCGTGGGTGTACCTACACCACACGGACAAAATCCTGGAACTCCCTCCCTAACAGCGCCGTGGGTGTACCTACACCACACGGACAAAATCCTGGAACTCCCTCCCTAACAGCGCCGTGGGTGTACCTACACCACACGGACAAAATCCTGGAACACCCTCCCTAACAGCGCCGTGGGTGTACCTACACCACACGGACAATATCCTGGAACTCCCTCCCTAACAGCGCCGTGGGTGTACCTACACCACACGGACAAAATCCTGGAACTCCCTCCCTAACAGCGCCGTGGGTGTTCCTACACCACACGGACAAAATCCTGGAACTTCCTCCCTAACAGCGCTGCGAGTGTACCTACACCACACGGACAAAATCCTGGAACTCCCTCCCTAACATCGCCGTGGTTGTACCTACACCACACGGACAAAATCCTGGAACTCCCTCCCTAACAGCGCCGTGGGTGTTCCTACACCACACGGACAAAATCCTGGAACTTCCTCCCTAACAGCGCCGCGAGTGTACCTACACCACACGGACAAAATCCTGGAACTCCCACACTAACAGCGCCGTGGGTATACCTGCACCACACGGACAAAATCCTGGAACTCCCTCCCTTACAGCACCGTGGGTGTACCTACACCACACGGACAAAATCCTGGAACTCCCTCCCTAACATCGCCGTGGTTGTACCTACACCACACGGACAAAATCCTGGAACTCCCTCCCTAACAGCGCCGTGGATGTCCCTACACCACACGGACAAAATCCTGGAACTCCCTCCCTAACAGCGCCGTGGGTGTACCTACACCACACGGACAAAATCCTGGATCTCCCTCCCTATCAGCGCCGTGGGTGTACCTACACCACACGGACAAACTCCCGCAACTCCCTCCCTAACAGCGCCGTGGGTGTACCTACACCACACGGACAAAATCCTGGAACTCCCTCCCTAACAGCGCCGTGGGTGTACCTACACCACACGGACAAAATCCTGGAACTCCCTCCCTAACAGCGCCGTGGGTTTACCTACACGACACGGACAAAATCCTGGAACTCCCTCCTTAACAGCGCCGTGGGTGTACCTACACCACACGGACAAAATCCTGGAACTCGCTCCCTAACAGCGCCGTGTGTGTACCTACACCACACAGACAAAATCCTGGAACTCCCTCCCTAACAGCGCCGTGGGTGTACCTACACCACAGACAAAATCCTGGAACTCTCTCCCTAACAGCGCCGTGGGTGTACCTACACCACAGACAAAATCCTGGAACTCTCTCCCTAACTGCGCCGTGGGTGTACCTACACCACACGGACAAAATCCTGGAACTCCCTCCCTAACAGCGCCGTGGGTGTACCTACACCACACGGACAAAATCCTGGAACTCCCTCCCTAACAGCGCCGTGGGTATACCTACACCACACGGACAAAATCCTGGAACTCCCTCCCTAACAGTGCCGTGGGTGTACCTACAACCAGTGATTGTAGAGGAGCTGACCAACCTCTTTACAAGCAGTGGGGGACCATAATGCATCGAGTCGGATCAGGGCTCGAATTCTGTGTCCCAGCTCATTCAGGAATTCATGAAGTGCCTGGGGATGAAACACATTGAGTCATCAGCTTTATCATGTTGACTCACAGGGAGATTTTGTCCGTGTGGTGTAGGTACACCCACGGTGCTGTTAGGGAAGGAATTCCAGGATTTTGTCCATGTGGTGTAGGTACACCCACGGCGCTGTTAGGGAGAGAGTTCCAGGATTTTGTCCGTGTGGTGTAGGTACACCCACAGCGCTGTTAGGGAAGGAGATCCATGATTTTGTCCGTGTGGTGTAGGTATACCCACGGCACTGTTAGGGAGGGAGTTCCAGGATTTTGTCCGTGTGGTGTGGGTACACCCACGACGCTGTTAGGGAGGGTGTTCCAGGATTTAGTCCATGTGGTGTGGGTACACTCACGGCGCTGTTAGTGAGGGAGTTCCAGGATTTTGTCTGTATGGTGTAGGTACACCCACGGCGCTGTTAGGGAGGGAGTTCCAGGATTTTGTCCGTGTGGTGTAGGTACACCCACGGCGCTGTTAGGAGGGAGTTCCAGGATTTTGACCCAGCGACAGTGAAGGAACGGCCGATATATTTCCAAGTCAGGATGGTGAGTGACTTGCAGGGGAACTTCCAGGTGGGGGTGTTCCCATGTGTCTGCTGCCCTTGTCCTTCGAGATGGTAGAGGTCGTGGGTTTGGAAGGTGCTGTCGTAGGAGTCTTTGTGAATTCCTGCAGTGACTCTTAAACTCTTGACAAAGCATCTGCAGTGAAATCTTCTCCAGCCACATGTATAAATAGTAAATTAAATGATTGCAATAATTATCTCCACCGACACAATCTTGCATTCCGGTTCTGTCATTTTTCCAGAAACTTCTGGTGCTGCCTACTGACCTGGACCAAGTCTGCAGCCTAAATATGTAACTTGCGCTTTCGCAAACCCACTCTTAGCCACCTTCACTGCCAGGCGATCAAACACCTCTTTCAGATGTCGTCAATGCTCCTCGCACGTTTGCCGGAAACTATCAAGTGGTCAATATAAACAGCACAATTGCTCAGTCCTGAAATTAGTTTGTTCCTCGGTCTCTGAAATGTTGCGGGTGCATCTTTCCCACCAAATGGCATATCTTTAAACTGATATAGTCCATCTGGTGTTAGAAAAGCTGATATCTCTGTCACTCTCTCCGAGAACGGTACTTGCCAATATCCTCACAGCAAGTCCATCTTTGGGACAAACTCTGATTGTCCCACTTTCTCAATGCAATATTCCAACTGTGGAATAGGATATGAATCCGCACTTCTCACTCCGTTTACATCTCGATAACCCAAACACAGTCCGTGTGTTCCATCAGATTTAGCCCCATTGAGATGGGAGAATTCCAGTTACAGCAACTAGACTCTATGGTGTCATTCTGAAGCTTGAATTTGATGTTTGTTTTGTGCTTGAGCTAATTTAACTAGATATGATCTATGAGGATGTTGCCTTATTGAACCGGAATCTCTCACATCTACATCATGTGTAGCTAAATGTGTTTTATCCCAGCGTCCTCCCACAAGTAGCTTTGTGTGGCTGCAATAGCTTTTCCCCATCGCCTGTACACTTGTCTGGAAGGTAACTCAGTGTAACATTTCCATTTTTAAGTAGCTGCTCATTGATCAATTTCATCAGAGGAAAATCATTTTCTCAATCCCTCATTTCTACCTCCTTTTCCTTATCCTCCACAACTAATACTTCCTTTTGGCCCTCTTCCCTGTCAAGGTACTTTTGAAACATATTTACATGACGCACCCTCTGATTCCTTCATCTTTCTGGAGTATGTATTAAATAATTTACTTCACTCAATCTCTTTTCAATCCGGTAAGGCCCACTAAACCTTGTCTTTAATGGTTTGCCTGCCATGGGCTACAAGACAGACACCTTCTCCCCAGCAAAGAAACTTAGAGCCTGGTGTGCCCTCTTGTCTACACGTGTCTTCATCACCTGCCTTAGATCTTTCAATGTTCCTTCGCTAACTCACACGCTCTGTTCAATCTTTCTCTGTATTTCAGCACATGGTCCGGGAGAGCACTTTCTGAACTCTGACCCACTAGTTCCTCCCGAATCAACTCAAGTGGTCCCCTTACCTCATCACCACAGACTAATTCAGAAGGACTAACCCCCGCCGATTCATTAGGGGAGTCCCTCACAGCAGATAACAAGAATGGAAACCCTCGATCCCAGTCCTGCAGGACATCTTGACTCTAATCTCTCATCACAGGTTTCACAGTTTGATGCCGTCTCTCTAAATCTCCCTGTGAGTCAACATGATAAAGCTGATGACTCAATGTGTTTCATCCCCAGGCACTTCATGAATTCCTGAACGAGCTGGGACACAGAATTCGAGCCCTGATCCGACTCGATGCCTTATGGTCCCCCACAGCTTGTAAAGAGGTTGGTCAGCTCCTCTACAATCACTGGTCGTAGGTACACCCATGGCGCTGTTAGGGAGGGAGTTCCAGGATTTTGTCTGTGTGGTGTAGGTACACCCAGGGCGCTGTTAGGGAGGGAGTTCGAGGATTTTGTCTGTGTGGTGTAGGTACACCCAAGACTCCTTCGACAGCACCTTCCAAACCCACGACCTCTACCATCTCGAAGGACAAGGGCAGCAGAGACATGGGAACACTAACACCCGGATGTTGCCCTGCAAGTCACTCACCATCCTGAATTGGAAATATATTGTCCATTCCTTCACTGTGGCTGGGTCAAAATCCTGGAACTCCCTCCCTAACAGCGCCGTGGGTGTACCTACGCCACACGGACAAAATCCTGGAACACCTTCCCTAACAGCGCCGTGGGTGTACCTACACCACACGGACAAAATCCTGGAACTCCCTCCCTAACAGCGCCGTGGGTGTACCTACACCACACGGACAAAATCCTGGAACTCACTCCCTAACAGCGCCGTGGGTGTACCTACACCACACGGACAAAATCCTGGAACTCCCTCCCTAACAGCGCCGTGGGTGTACCTACACCACACGGACAAAATCCTGGAACTCCCTCCCTAACAGCGCCGTGGGTGTACCTACACCACACGGACAATATCCTGGAACTCCCTCCCTAACAGCGCCGTGGGTGTACCTACACCACACGGACAAAATCCTGGAACTCCCTCCCTAACAGCGCCGTGGGTGTTCCTACACCACACGGACAAAATCCTGGAACTTCCTCCCTAACAGCGCTGCGAGTGTAGCTACACCACACGGACAAAATCCTGGAACTCCCTCCCTAACATCGCCGTGGTTGTACCTACACCACACGGACAAAATCCTGGAACTCCCTCCCTAACAGGGCCGTGGGTGTTCCTACACCACACGGACTAAATCCTGGAACTTCCTCCCTAACAGCGCCGCGAGTGTACCTACACCACACGGACAAAATCCTGGCATTCCCACACTAACAGCGCCGTGGGTGTACCTGCACCACACGGACAAAATCCTGGAACTCCCTCCCTAACAGCACCGTGGGTGTACCTACACCACACGGACAAAATCCTGGAACTCCCTCCCTAACATCGCCGTGGTTGTACCTACACCACACGGACAAAATCCTGGAACTCCCTCCCTAACAGCGCCGTGGATGTCCCTACACCACACGGGCAAAATCCTGGAACTCCCACCCAAACAGCACCGTGGGTGTATCTACACCACACGGTCAAAATCCTGGAACTCCCTCCCTATCAGCGCCGTGGGTGTACCTACACCACACGGACAAACTCCCGCAACTCCCTCCCTAACAGCGCCGTGGGTGTACCTACACCACACGGACAAAATCCTGGAACTCCCTCCCTAACAGCGCCGTGGGTGTACCTACACCACACGGACAAAATCCTGGAACTCCCTCCTTAACAGCGCCGTGGGTTTACCTACACCACACGGACAAAATCCTGGAACTCCCTCCTTAACAGCGCCGTGGGTGTACCTACACCACACGGACAAAATCCTGGAACTCGCTCCCTAACAGCGCCGTGTGTGTACCTACACCACACAGACAAAATCCTGGAGCTCCCTCCCTAACAGCGCCGTGGGTGTACCTACACCACAGACAAAATCCTGGAACTCTCTCCCTAACAGCGCCGTGGGTGTACCTACACCACACGGACAAAATCCTGGAACTCCCTCCCTAACAGCGCCGTGGGTGTACCTACACCACACGGACAAAATCCCGGAACTCCCTCCCTAACAGCGCCGTGGGTGTACCTACAACCAGTGATTGTAGAGGATCTGACCAACCTCTTTACAAGCAGTGGGGGACCATAATGCATCGAGTCGGATCAGGGCTCGAATTCTGTGTCCCGGCTCATTCAGGAATTCATGAAGTGCCTGGGGATGAAACACATTGAGTCATCAGCTTTATCATGTTGACTCACAGGGAGATTTTGTCCGTGTGGTTTAGGTACACCCACGGTGCTGTTAGGGAGGGTGTTCCAGGATTTTGTCCCGTGTGGTGTAGGTACACCCACGGCGCTGTTAGGGATGGAGGTCCAGGATTTTGTCCGTGTGGTGTAGGTACACCCACGGTGCTGTTAGTGAAGGAATTCCAGGATTTTGTCCATGTGGTGTAGGTACACCCTCAGCGCTGTTAGGGAGGGAGTTCCAGGATTCTGTCCGTCTGATGTAGGTAGACCCACGGCGCTGTTAGGGAACAAGTTCTGGGATTTTGTCCCTTTGCTGTAGGTACACCCACGGCGCTGTTAGGGAGGGAGTTCCAGGATTTTGTCCATGTGGTGTAGGTACACCCACGGCGCTGTTAGGGAGGGAGTTCCAGGATTTTGTCCATGTGGTGTAGGTACACCCACAGTGCTGTTAGGGAGGGTGTTCCAGGATTTTGTCCCTTTGGTGTAGGTACACCCACGGCACTGTTAGGGAGGGACGTCCAGGATTTTGTCCGTGTGGTGTAGGTACACCCACGGCGCTGTTAGGGAGGGAGTTCCAGGATTTTGTCCGTGTGGTGTAGGTACACCCACGGCGCTTTTAGGGAGGGAGTTCCAGGATTTTGTCCGTGTGGTGTAGGTACACCCACGGCGCTGTTAGGGTGGGAGGTCCAGGATTTTGTCCGTGTGGTGTAGGTACACCCACAGCGCTGTTAGGGAAGGAGATCCATGATTTTGTCCGTGTGGTGTAGGTATACCCACGGCACTGTTAGGGAGGGAGTTCCAGGATTTTGTCCATGTGGTGTGGGTATACCCACGACGCTGTTAGGGAGGGTGTTCCAGGATTTAGTCCATGTGGTGTGGGTACACTCACGGCGCTGTTAGTGAGGGAGTTCCAGGATTTTGTCTGTATGGTGTAGGTACACCCACGGCGCTGTTAGTGAGGGAGTTCCAGGATTTTGTCCGTGTGGTGTAGGTACACCCACGGCGCTGTTAGGAGGGAGTTCCAGGATTTTGACCCAGCGACAGTGAAGGAACGGCCGATATATTTCCAAGTCAAGATGGTGAGTGACTTGCAGGGGAACTTCCAGGTTTTGGTGTTCCCATGTGTCTGCTGCCCTTGTCCTTCGAGATGGTAGAGGTCGTGGGTTTGGAAGGTGCTGTCGTAGGAGTCTTTGTGAATTCCTGCAGTGACTCTTAAACTCTTGACAAAGCATCTGCAGTGAAATCTCCTCCAGCCACATGTATAAATAGTAAATTAAATGATTGCAATAATTATCTCCACCGACACAATCTTGCATTCCGGTTCTGTCATTTTTCCAGAAACTTCTGGTGCTGCCTCCTGACCTGGACCAAGTCTGCAGCCTAAATATGTAACTTGCGCTTTCGCAAACCCACTCTTAGCCACCTTCACTGCCAGGCGATCAAACACCTCTTTCAGATGTCGTCAATGCTCCTCCCAAGTTTGCCGGAAACTATCAAGTGGTCAATATAAACAGCACAATTGCTCAGCCCTGAAATTAGTTTGTTCCTCGGTCTCTGAAATGTTGCGGGTGCATTTTTCCCACCAAATGGCATATCTTTAAACTGATATAGACCATCTGGTGTTAGAAAAGCTGATATCTCTGTCACTCTCTCCGAGAACGGTACTTGCCAATAGCCTCACAGCAAGTCCATCTTTGGGACAAACTCTGATTGTCCCACTTTCTCAATGCAATATTCCAACTGTGGAATAGGATATGAATCCGCACTTCTCACTCCGTTTACATCTCGATAACCCAAACACAGTCCGTGTGTTCCATCAGATTTAGCCCCATTGAGATGGGAGAATTCCAGTTACAGCAACTAGACTCTATGGTGTCATTCTGAAGCTTGAATTTGATGTTTGTTTTGTGCTGAGCTAATTTAACTAGATATGATCTATGAGGATGTTGCCTTATTGAACCGGAATCTCTCACGTCTACATCATGTGTAGCTAAATGTGTTTTATCCCAGCTTCCTCCCACAAGTAGCTTTGTGTGGCTGCAATAGCTTTTCCCCATCGCCTGTACACTTGTCTGGAAGGTAACTCAGTGTAACATTTCCATTTTTAAGTAGCTGCTCATTGATCAATTTCATCAGAGGAAAATCATTTTCTCAATCCCTCATTTCTACCTCCTTTTCCTTATCCTCCACAACTAATACTTCCTTTTGGCCCTCTTCCCTGTCAAGGTACTTTTGAAACATATTTACATGACGCACCCTCTGCTTCCTTCATCTTTCTGGAGTATGTATTAAATAATTTACTTCACTCAATCTCTTTTCAATCCGGTAAGGCCCACTAAACCTTGTCTTTAATGGTTTGCCTGCCATGGGCTACAAGACAGACACCTTCTCCCCAGCAAAGAAACTTAGAGCCTGGTGTGCCCTCTTGTCTACACGTGTCTTCATCACCTGTCTTAGATCTTTCAATGTTCCTTCGCTAACTCACACTCTCTGTTCAATCTTTCTCTGTATTTCAGCACATGGTCCGGGAGAACACTTTCTGAACTCTGACCCACAGTTCCTCCCGAATCAACTTAAGTGGTCCCCTTACCTCATCACCACAGACTAATTCAGAAGGACTAACCCCTGCCGATTCATTAGGGGAGTCCCTCACAGCAGATAACAAGAATGGAAAACCTCGATCCCAGTCCTGCAGGACATCTTGACTCTACTCTCTCATCACAGGTTTCACAGTTTGATGCCGTCTCTCTAAATCTCCCTGTGAGTCAACATGATAAAGCTGATGTCTCAATGTGTTTCATCCCCAGGCACTTCCTGAATTCCTGAACGAGCTGGGACACAGAATTCGAGCCCTGATCCGACTCGATGCCTTATGGTCCCCCACAGCTTGTAAAGAGGTTGGTCAGCTCCTCTACAATCACTGGTCGTAGGTACACCCACGGCGCTGTTAGGGAGGGAGTTCCGGGATTTTGTCTGTGTGCTGTAGGTACACCCAGGGTGCTGTTAGGGAGGGAGTTCCAGGATTTTGTCTGTGTGGTGTAGGTACACCCAAGACTCCTTCGACAGCACCTTCCAAACCCACGACCTCTACCATCTCGAAGGACAAGGGCAGCAGAGACATGGGAACACTAACACCCGGAATTTCCCCTGCAAGTCACTCACCATCCTGACTTGGAAATATATTGTCCATTCATTCACTGTGGCTGGGTCAAAATCCTGGAACTCCCTCCCTAACAGCGCCGTGGGTGTACCTACGCCACACAGACAAAATCTTGAAACTCCCTCATTAACAGCGCCGTGTGGTGTACCTACACCACACAGACAAAATCCTGGAACTCCCTCCTTAACAGCGCCGTGGGTGTACCTACACCACACGGACAAATCCTGGAACTTCCTCCCTAACAGCGCCGTGGGTGTACCTATACCACACGGACAAAATCCTGGAACTCCCTCCCTAACAGCACCATGGGTGTACCTACACCACACGGACAAAATCCTGGAACTCCCTCCTTAACAGCGCCATGGGTGTACCAACACCACACGGACAAAATCCTGGAACTCCCTCCCTAACAGTGCCGTGGGTGTCGCTACACCACACGGACAAAAGCCTGGAACTCCCTCCCTAACAGCGCCGTGGGTGTACCTACACCACACGGTCAAAATCCTGGAACTCCCTCCCTAACAGCGCCGTGGGTGTACCTACACCACACGGACAAAATCCTGGATCTCCCTCCCTATCAGCGCCGTGGGTGTACCTACACCACATGGACAAAATCCTGGATCTCCCTCCCTAACAGCGCCGTGGGTGTACCTATGACCAGTGATTGTAGAGGAGCTGACCAACATCTTTACAAGCTGTGGGGGACCATAAGGCATCGAGTCGGATCAGGGCTCGAATTCTGTGTCCCAGCTCGTTCAGGAATTCATGAAGTGCCTGGGGATGAAACACATTGAGTCATCACCTTTATCATGTTGACTCACAGGGAGATTTTGTCCGTGTGGTTTAGGTACACCCACGGCGCTGTTAGGGAGGGAGTTCCAGGATTTTGTCCGTGTGGTGTAGGTACACCCACGGTGCTGTTAGGGAGGGTGTTCGAGGATTTTGTCCGTGTGGGGTAGGTGCACACAGGGTGCTGTTAGGGAGGGAGTTCCAGGATTTTGTCTGTGTGGTGTAGGTACACCCACGGCGCTGTTAGGGACGGAGTTCCAGGATTTTGTCCGCGTGGTGTAGGTACATCCACGGCGCTGTTTGGGAAGAAGTTCTGGGATTTTGTCCCTGTGGTGTTGATACACCCACGGCGCTGTTAGGGAGGGAGTTCCCGGATTTTGTCCGTGTGGTGTAGGTACACCCACGGCGCTGTTAGGGAGGGAGTTCCAGGATTTTGTCCCTGTGGTGTAGGTACACCCACGGCGCTGTAAGGAAGGGAGTTCCAGGATTTTGTCCGTGTGGTGTAGGTACACCCACGGCGCTGTTAGGGAGGGAGTTCCAGGATTTTGTCCGTGTGGTGTAGGTACACACACGGCGCTGTTAGTGTGGGAGTTCCAGGATTTTGTCCGTCTGATGTAGGTAGACCCACGGCACTGTTAGGGAGGGAGTTCCAGGATTTTGTCCATGTGGTGTAGGTACACCCACGGCGCTGTTAGGGAGGGAGTTCCAGGATTTTGTCCATGTGGTGTAGGTACACCCACGGCGCTGTTAGGGAGGGTGTTCCAGGATTTTGTCCATGTGGTGTAGGTACACCCACGGCACTGTTAGGGAGGGAGGTCCAGGATTTTTTTCGTGTGGTGTAGGTACACCCACGGCGCTGTTAGGGAGGGAGTTCCAGGATTTTGTCCGTCTGGTGTAGGTACACCCACGGCACTGTTAGGGAGGGAGGTCCAGGATTTTGTCCGTGTGGTGTAGGTACACCCATGGCGCTGTTAGGGAGGGAGTTCCAGGATTTTGTCCGTCTGGTGTAGGTACACCCACGGCACTGTTAGGGAGGGAGGTCCAGGATTTTGTCCGTGTGGTGTAGGTACACCCATGGCGCTGTTAGGGAGGGAGTTCCAGGATTTTGTCCCTGTGGGGTGTAGATACACCCACGGTGCTGTTACGGAGGGAGTTCCGTGAGTTTGTCCCTGTGGTGTAGGTACACCGATGGCGCTGTTAGGGAGGGAGTTCTGGGATTTTGTCCCTGTGGTGTAGGTACACCCACGGCGCTGTTAGGGAAGGAGTTCCATGATTTTGTCCGTGTGGTGTAGGTACACCCACGGCACTGTTAGGGAGGTAGTTCCAGGATTTTGTCCGTGTGGTGTATGTACACCCACGGCACTGTTAGGGAGGGAGTTCCAGGATTTAGTCCATGTGGTGTGGGTACACTCACGGCGCTGTTAGTGAGGGAGTTCCGGGATTTTGTCCGTGTGGTGTAGGTACACCCACGGCACTGTTAGGGAGGGAGGTCCAGGATTTTGTCCGTGTGGTGTAGGTACACCCATGGACCTGTTAGGGAGGGAGTTCCAGGATTTTGTCCCTGTGGGGTGTAGATACACCCACGGTGCTGTTACGGAGGGAGTTCCGGGAGTTTGTCCCTGTGGTGTAGGTACACCCACGGCGCTGTTAGGGAGGGAGTTCCGGGATTTTGTCCCTGTGGTGTAGGTACACCCACGGCGCTGTTAGGGAAGGAGTTCCATAATTTTGTCCGTGTGCTGTAGGTACACCCACGGCGCTGTTAGGGAGGGAGTTCCAGGATTTTGTCCGCGTGGTGTAGGTACAACCACGGCACTGTTAGGGAGGGAGTTCCAGGATTTTGTCCGTGTAGTGTAGGTACACCCACGCTGCTGTTAGGGAGGGAGTTCCCGGATTTTGTCCGTGTGGTGTAGGTACACCCACGCTGCTGTTAGGGAGCGTGTTCCAGTATTTTGTCCGTGTGGTGTAGGTACACCCACGGCGCTGTTAGAGAGGGAGTTCCAGGATTTTGTCCGTGTGGTGTAGGTACACCCACGCTGCTGTTAGGGCGGGAGTTCCAGGATTTTGTCCGTGTGGAGTAGGTACACCCATGGCGCTGTTAGGGAGGGAATTCCAGGATTTTGTCCGTGTGGTGTAGGTACACCCACGGCGCTGTTAGGGAGGGAGTTCCAGGATTTTGTCCGTGTGGTGTAGGTACACCCACGGAGCTGTTAGGAAGGGAGTTCCAGGATTTTGACCCAGCCACAGTTAACGAACGGCCGATATATTTCCAAGTCAGGATGGTGAGTGACTTGCAGGGGAATTTCCAGGTGTTGGTGTTCCCATGTGTCTGCTGCCCTTGTCCTTCGAGATGGTAGTGGTCGTGGGTTTGGAAGGTGCTGTCGAAGGAGTCTTGGTGAATTCCTGCAGTGCCTCTTAAACTCTTGACAAAGCATCTGCAGTGAAATCTCCTCCAGCCACATGTATAAATTGCAAATTAAACAGTTGCAATAATTATCTCCACCGACACAATCTTGCATTCCGGTTCTGTCATTTTTCCAGAATCTTCTGGTGCTGCCTCCTGACCTGGACCAGGTCTGCAGCCTAAATATGTAACTTGCGCTTTCGCAAACTCACTCTTAGCCACCTTCACCGCCAGGCGATCAAACACCTCTTTCAGATGTCGTCAATGCTCCTCCCAAGTTTGCCGGAAACTATCAAGTGGTCAATATAAACAGCACAATTGCTCAGTCCTGAAATTAGTTTGTTCCTCGGTCTCTGAAATGTTGCGGGTGCATCTTTCCCACCAAATGGCATATCTTTAAACTGATATAGACCATCTGGTGTTAGAAAAGCTGATATCTCTGTCACTCTCTCCGAGAACGGTACTTGCCAATAGCCTCACAGCAAGTCCATCTTTGGGACAAACTCTGATTGTCCCACTTTCTCAATGCAATATTCCAACTGTGGAATAGGATATGAATCCGCACTTCTCACTCTGTTTACATCTCGATAACCCAAACACAGTCCGTGTGTTCCATCAGATTTAGCCCCATTGAGATGGGAGAATTCCAGTTACAGCAACTAGACTCTATGGTGTCATTCTGAAGCTTGAATTTGATGTTTGTTTTGTGCTTGAGCTAATTTAACTAGATATGATCTATGAGGATGTTGCCTTATTGAACCGGAATCTCTCACATCTACATCATGTGTAGCTAAATGTGTTTTATCCCAGCTTCCTCCCACAAGTAGCTTTGTGTGTGTGCAGTAGCTTTTCCCAATCACTTGAGAATCTGGGAACAATCCCTCATGCTCCTTCTGCAACTTTCCTATTGATCGCGTCTCCACAGGCTGCTCGACCACAACAGTCATCACCAACCTTCCTAACCCAACAACATCGTTCCCTGGGGTAAATTGAACCCCTGCAATGGGCGATTTTTCCCACGACCCCGACAATCACTTCGCCTGTTTTCAAACCATTTTTTACATCGACCTTCCAGCTGTAATCGCTTCAGCATCTCCGTGAATTCGGCTCATGACCACTCTTTCCGGCAATACTCCCGGAGGACAACAAGCTGCACCATTCCCTAACATTGTGGACTGACCAGCCCCTGTGTCCCTTTACCCGCTCCACCCTGTACACCAGGAAAGACTCTCCCTTCACACACAAAATCTTTCACCATTCCTGTGAGAGTCCTTCAGGTCTCCCTGGGGTAAACTGTGACTACATCCCCCACTCCTTTCACTGCCGTGGATTCTTCCTGCTCCTCCTGTACACAAACCCCTGGTTTATGCCTTGCCCCTGGAGACCTGAACCCACATGCCTCTTACGTCCCGATCCTCTCTGTGTTCCGACTGCAGCAATAGGTTTTCCCTGTCACCTCCTGCCCATTGGCTTTGTGGATGCCCAGCCCTATTACACTGAAAGCATTAAGATTTCGGGCCTCACGTCTCCGCTCAGCTCCTGGGCTGAGGAGAAGCTCCCTGAAAATTCCCAGCTGCTCCTCCTATTCCCCAACTACCTGTCTTCCTTCTCCCTTCCCACTTTCTACCCCTCTCGGGTTTAAAGGGGTGACAGAGGAAGGATTCGGACCTCCGGACCAGCTCGTAGACATCAGCTATCCCCTGCTGCTGTCCTGTCCGCTCGAATCCTCTGTCCTTCCCCACGATTCCCACCTCCTGAAGGAGGGAATGATTCAATTCTTCCAAAAGAATTACTCCTCTCAGAGATCCATGCCTCGTCTCCCCTTTCAATGCCCCTTTCCGCCGCTCGAAATTCCTCTGTTCCACCCTCTCAAACTCATTAATTGTCTGTCCGGGCTGTTTCCTCCCATTCCAAATCCTCTGCCGGTGAGCCCCAGCTCCCAACTCAGGTGCACTCAGATCTCGGCGCTTGTAGCTCTGAAGAAGAGTTGTACAGGCTCGGAAACGTTAACTCTGTCCCGCTCTCTCCCCCCGCCGTCTGCCCAGGGAGCATTTATACCCGGGTGCCCAGAGCCTTACCCTGGGTCTCCGGGTCACCAGTCCTGTAACAACACCAGCCTCACCACCGCCTGCCCAGGACCTTGTCCAGGTTCCTGCCCCCTGTCCCTCGACTTCACTGAGATGGTGTCCCCACTCCCTCGACATTCGCTGTTGATTTAACTTTGGTGCAACAAATCCACGATTCTTCTCATTTCCCTCAGCAGCCTGCTGGTATGTCCAGCGAGAGAGAGAGAGAGAGAGAGAGAGAGAGAGGGACTGTAGCTGCCCCCGGCCCCGGAGAGTGTCATCGCCCATGGAACTCAGGCTGCTTCCACATCTTCAGCCCCTGTGTGAGGATCCTCTTGCGAGGAAGCAGACCAGGATCTTCCACCCTGTGTCTCTTCTCAATCCGCTTCAAGCGTCGTAAAGCCTCATTAAAATGCCGGCTCCTTTGAAACTGAAACTAAGACTCTAGTTCCCCCCTCCCTCAAAACACCAAATTCAGAAAAACAGCTTGAATTTCACCTTGAAGCTAAGCCTCATTCCTAACAGCCAGAGATACAAATATATTTTGCAGAAACTATCTGTACCTCCCCGAGCAGCACAAAGGGAGCTGGGTGTCCTTGTACACCCGTCACTGACAGCAGGCGTGTAGGTGCAGCAAGCAGTTGGGAAGGTAAATGCTATGTTGGCCTTCATTGTGAGAGGACTTGAGTACAGGAGCAAGGATGTCTTACTGCAGCTGTACAGGGCCTTGGTGAGACCACATCTGGAGGGTTGTGAGCAGTTTTGGTCTCCTTACCTGAGAAAAGACAGACTTGACACAGAGGGAGAGCAGCGAAGGTTCACCAGGCTGAGTCCTGGGGTGGAGGGATTGTTGAGTGAGGAGAGATTGGGCTGACCAGGCCTGTATTCACTGGAGTTTAGAAGAATGAGAGGGGATCTCATTGAAACATATAAAATTCTGACAGGGGATGGACAGTCTAGACGCAGGGATGGAGAGACTGGATGCAGGGCTGGACAGACTGGACGCAGGGATGGACAGTCTAGACGCAGGGATGGACAGACTGGATGCAGGGATGGACAGACTGGACGCAGGGCTGGACAGACTGGATGCAGGGATGGACAGACTGGATGCAGGGATGGACAGTCTAGACGCAGGGATGGACAGACTGGATGCAGGGATGGACAGACCGGACGCAGGGAAGGACAGTCTAGACGCAGGGATGGACAGACTGGACGCAGGGATGGACAGACTGGATGCAGGGACAAACAGACTGGATGCAGGGCTGGACGGACTGGACGCAGGGATGGACAGACTGGACGCAGGGACGGACAGACTGGACGCAGGGATTGTCAGACTGGATGCAGGGATGGACAGACTGGACGCAGGGATGAACGGACTGGATGCAGGGAAGGACAGACTGGACGCAGGGACGGACAGACTGGATGCAGGGATGGACAGACTGGACACAGGGATGGACAGACAGGATGCAGGAATGGACAGACTGGATGCAGGGATGGACAGACTGGACACAGGGATGGACAGACTGGATGCAGGGATGGGCAGACTGGATGCAGGGATGGACAGACTGGACGCGGAGATGGACAGACTGGACGCAGGGATGGACAGACAGGACACAGAGATGGACAGACTGGACGCAAGGATGGACAGACTGGACACAGGGATGGACAGTCTGGATGCAGGGGTGGACAGACTGGACACAAGGATGGACAGACTGGACACAGAGATGGACAGACTGGACGCAGGGATGGACAGACTGGACGTGGAGATGGACAGACTGGACACCGAGATGGACAGACTGGACGCAGGGATGGACAGACTGGATGCAGAGATGGACAGACTGGATGCAGGGATGGACAGACTGCATGCAAGGATGGAGAGACTGGACGCACGGATGGAGAAAATGGACGCAGGGATGGACAGACTGGACGTAGGGCTGGACAGACTGGACGCAGGGATGGACAGACTGGACGCAGGGATGGACAGACTGGATGCAGGGATGGACAGACTGGACGCAGGGCTGGAATGCCTGGACGCAGGGATGGACAGACTGGATGCAGGGCTGGACTGACTGGATGCAGGGATGGACAGACTGGATACAGGGATGGACAGACTGGACAGAGGGATGGAATGACTGGACGCAGGGCTGGACAGACTGGACGCAGGGATGGACAGGCTGGACACAGGGATGGACAGACTAGATGCAGGGATGGACAGACTGGACACAGGGCTGGACAGAATGGACGCAGAGCTGGACAGACTGTACGCAGGGATGGACGAACTGGACGCAGGAATGGACAGACTGGATGCAGGGACAGACAGACTGGACACAGGGATGGAGAGACTAGACGCAGGGCTGGACGGACTGGACGCAGGGATGGACAGACTGGACGCAGGGATGGACGGAGTGGATGCAGGGATGGACAGACTGGACACCGGGCTGTAGAGAATGGACACAGGGATGGACAGACTGGATGCAGGGATGGACAGACTGGACGTGGAGATGGACAGACTGGACGCAGAGATGGACAGACTGGACGCAGGGATGGACAGACTGGACACAGAGATGGACAGACTGGATACAGGGATGGATTGACTGGATGCAGGGATGGACAGACTGGACGCACGGATGGACAGGCTGGATGCAGGGACGGAGAGACTGGACGCACGGATGGAGAGACTGGATGCAGGGATGGACAGACTGGACTCACGGATGGACAGACTGGATGCAGGGACGGAGAGACTGGACGCATGGATGGACAGACTGGGCACAGGGATGGACAGACTGGACGCAGGTCTGGACAGACTGGACGCAGGGATGGACAGACTGGATGCAGGGGTGGACAGACTGGACACAGGGATGGACAGACTGGACACAGAGATGGACAGACTGGACGTGGGGATTGACAGACTGGACGTGGAGATGGACAGACTGGACACCGAGTTGGACAGACTGGACGCAGGGATGGACAGACTGGACGCAGGGCTGGACAGACTGGACGCAGGGATGGACAGACTGGACACAGGGATGGACAGACTGGACACAGGGATGGACAGACTGGATGCAGGGCTGGACAGACTGGACGCAGGAATGGACAGACTGGATGCAGGGCTGGACAGACTGGACGCAGGGATGGACAGACTGGACACAGGGCTGCACAGACTGGATGCAGGGATGGACAGACTGGACACAGGGATGGATAGACTGGATGCAGGGATGGACAGACTGGATGCAGGGATGGACAGACTGGACGCGGAGATGTACAGACTGGACACAGGGATGGACAGACTGGACACAGAGATGGACAGACTGTACGCAGGATGGACAGACTGGACGCGGAGATGTACAGACCGGTCACAGAGATGGACAGACTGGACGCAGGGATGGACAGACTGGACACGGAGATGGACAGACTGCACACAGAGATGGACAGACTGGACGCAGGGATGGGCAGACTGGATGCAGGGATGGACAGACTGGACGCATGGATGGACAGACTGGACGCAGGGACGGAGAGAATGGACGCAGGGATGGACAGACTGGACGCAGGGATGGATAGACTGGACGCAGGGATGGACAGACTGGACACAGGGATGGACAGTCTGGATGCAGGGGTGGACAGACTGGACACAGGGATGGACAGACTGGACACAGAGATGGACAGACTGGACGCGGGGATGGACAGACTGGACGCGGAGATGGACAGACTGGACACCGAGATGGACAGACTGGACGCAGGGATGGACAGACTGGACGCAGAGATGGACAGACTGGATGCAGGGATGGACAGACTGCATGCAAGGATGGAGAGACTGGACGACGGATGGAGAAAATGGACGCAGGGATGGACAGACTGGACGTAGGGCTGGACAGACTGGACGCAGGGATGGACAGACTGGACGCAGGGATGGAGAGACTGGACGCAGGGATGGACAGACTGGATGCAGGGATGGACAGACTGGACGCAGGGCTGGAATGACTGGACGCAGGGATGGACAGACTGGATGCAGGGCTGGACTGACTGGATGCAGGGATGGACAGACTGGATACAGGGATGGACAGACTGGACAGAGGGATGGAATGACTGGACGCAGGGCTGGACAGACTGGACGCAGGGATGGACAGACTGGACACAGGGATGGACAGACTAGATGCAGGGATGGACAGACTGGACGCAGGGATGGAGAGACTGGACACATGGCTGGATAGACGGGACCAGGGATGGACAGACTGGACGCAGGGCTGTACAGAATGGATGCAGGGATGGACAGACTGGACGCAGGGCTGGACAGACTGGACGCAGAACTGGACAGACTGTACGCTGGGATGGATGAACTGGACGCAGGGATGGACTGACTGGATGCAGGGACAGACAGACTGGACACAGGGATGGAGAGACTAGACGCAGGGCTGGACGGACTGGACGCAGGGATGGACAGACTGGACGCAGGGATGGACAGAGTGGATGCAGGGATGGACAGACTGGACACCGGGCTGTAGAGAATGGACGCAGGGATGGACAGACTGGATGCAGGGATGGACAGACTGGACGTGGAGATGGACAGACTGGACACAGAGATGGACAGACTGGACGCAGGGATGGACAGACTGGACACAGAGATGGACAGACTGGATACAGGGATGGATTGACTGGATGCAGGGATGGACAGACTGGACGCACGGATGGACAGACTGGATGCAGGGACGGAGAGACTGGACGCACAGATGGAGAGACTGGATGCAGGGATGGACAGACTGGACTCACGGATGGACAGACTGGATGCAGGGACGGAGAGACTGGATGCAGGGATGGACAGACTGGGCACAGGGATGGACAGACTGGACGCAGGTCTGGACAGACTGGACGCAGGGATGGACAGACTGGATGCAGGGACAGACAGACTGGACACAGGGATGGAGAGACTAGACGCAGGGCTGGACGGACTGGACGCAGGGATGGACAGACTGGACGCAGGGATGGACGGAGTGGATGCAGGGATGGACAGACTGGACACCGGGCTGTAGAGAATGGATGCAGGGATGGACAGACTGGATGCAGGGATGGACAGACTGGATGTGGAGATGGACAGACTGGACACAGAGATGGACAGACTGGACGCAGGGATGGACAGACTGGACACAGAGATGGACAGACTGGATACAGGGATGGATTGACTGGATGCAGGGATGGACAGACTGGACGCACGGATGGACAGACTGGATGCAGGGACGGAGAGACTGGATGCACGGATGGAGAGACTGGATGCAGGGATGGACAGACTGGACTCACGGATGGACAGACTGGATGCAGGGATGGAGAGACTGGACGCAGGGATGGACAGACTGGGCACAGGGATGGACAGACTGGACGCAGGTCTGGACAGACTGGACGCAGGGATGGACAGACTGGATGCAGGGGTGGACAGACTGGACACAGGGATGGACAGACTGGACACAGAGATGGACAGACTGGATGCGGGGATGGACAGACTGGACACGGAGATGGACAGACTGGACACCGAGATGGACAGACTGGATGCAGGGATGGACAGACTGGAAGCAGAGATGGACAGACTGGACAGAGAGATGGGCAGACTGGACGCAGGGATGGACAGACTGGACACAGGGATGGACAGTCTGGATGCAGGGGTGGACTGACTGGACACAGGGATGGACAGACTGGACACAGAGATGGACAGACTGGACGCGGGGATGGACAGACTGGACGCGGAGATGGACAGACTGGACACCGAGATGGACAGACTGGACGCAGGGATGGACAGACTGGACACAGAGATGGACAGACTGGATGCAGGGATGGACAGACTGCATGCAAGGATGGAGAGACTGGACGCACGGATGGAGAAAATGTAGGCAGGGATGGACAGACTGGACGTAGGGCTGGACAGACTGGACGCAGGGATGGACAGACTGGACGCAGGGATGGACAGACCGGATGCAGGGATGGACAGACTGGACGCAGGGCAGGACAGACTGGACGCAGGGATGGACAGACTGGACACAGGGATGGACAGACTAGATGCAGGGATGGACAGACTGGACGCAGGGATGGAGAGACTGGACACATGGCTGGACAGACGGGACCAGGGATGGACAGACTGGACGCAGGGCTGGACAGAATGGATGCAGGGATGGACAGACTGGACGCAGGGCTGGACAGACTGGACGCAGAGCTGGACAGACTGTACGCAGGGACGGACGAACTGGACGCAGGGATGGACAGACTGGATGCAGGGACAGACAGACTGGACACAGGGATGGAGAAACTAGACGCAGGGCTGGACGGACTGGACGCAGGGATGGAAGAACTGGACGCAGGGATGGACGGAGAGGATGCAGGGATGGACAGACTGGATGCCGGGATGGACGGAGTGGATGCAGGGATGGACAGACTGGACACCGGGCTGTAGAGAATGGACGCAGGGATGGACAGACTGGATGCAGGGATGGACAGACTGGACGTGGAGATGGACAGACTGGACACAGAGATGGACAGACTGGACGCAGGGATGGACAGACTGGACACAGAGATGGACAGACTGGATACAGGGATGGATTGACTGGATGCAGGGATGGACAGACTGGACGCACGGATGGACAGACTGGATGCAGGGACGGAGAGACTGGACGCACAAATGGAGAGACTGGATGCAGGGATGGACAGACTGGACTCACGGATGGACAGACTGGATGCAGCGACGGAGAAACTGGATGCAGGGATGGACAGACTGGGCACAGGGATGGACAGAGTGGACGCAGGTCTGGACAGACTGGACGCAGGGATGGACAGACTGGATGCAGGGAACGACAGACTGGACACAGGGATGGAGAGACTAGACGCAGGGCTGGACGGACTGGACGCAGGGATGGACAGACTGGACGCAGGGATGGACGGAGTGGATGCAGGGATGGACAGACTGGACACCGGGCTGTAGAGAATGGACGCAGGGATGGACAGACTGGATGCAGGGATGGACAGACTGGATGTGGAGATGGACAGACTGGACACAGAGATGGACAGACTGGACGCAGGGATGGACAGACTGGACACAGAGATGGACAGACTGGATACAGGGATGGATTGACTGGATGCAGGGATGGACAGACTGGACGCATGGATGGACAGACTGGATGCAGGGACGGAGAGACTGGATGCACGGATGGAGAGACTGGATGCAGGGATGGACAGACTGGACTCACGGATGGACAGACTGGATGCAGGGATGGAGAGACTGGACGCAGGGATGGACAGACTGGGCACAGGGATGGACAGACTGGACGCAGGTCTGGACAGACTGGACGCAGGGATGGACAGACTGGATGCAGGGGTGGACAGAATGGACACAGGGATGGACAGACTGGACACAGAGATGGACAGACTGGATGCGGGGATGGACAGACTGGACACGGAGATGGACAGACTGGACACTGAGATGGACAGACTGGATGCAGGGATGGACAGACTGGAAGCAGAGATGGACAGACTGGACACAGAGATGGACAGACTGGACGCAGGGATGGACAGACTGGATGCAGGGATGGACAGACTGGACACAGGGATGGACAGACTTGAGGCAGGGATGGACAGACTGGACGCACGGATGGGCACACTTGATGCAGGGATGGAGAGACTGGACACAGGGATGGACAGACTGGATGCAGGGATGGACAGACTGGACACAGGGATGGACAGACTGGATGCAGCGATGGACAGACTGGAAGCAGAGATGGACAGACTGGACACAGGGATGGACAGACTGGACACAGAGATGGACAGACTGGACGCAGGAATGGACAGACTGGACGCAGGGATGGACAGACTGGAAACAGGGATGGACAGACTTGACGCAGGGATGGACAGACTGGACGCACGGATGGACAGACTTGATGCAGGGACGGACAGACCGGATGCAGGGACGGAGAGAATGGAGGAAGGGCTGGACAGACTGGACGCAGGAATGGACAGACTGGATGCAGGGCTGGACAGACTGGACGCAGGGATGGACAGACTTGACACAGGGATGCACAGACTGGATGCAGGGATGGACAGACTGGACACAGGGATGGATAGACTGGATGCAGGGATGGACAGACTGGATGCAGGGATGGACAGACTGGACGCGGAGATGTACAGACTGGACACAGTGATGGACAGACTGGACACAGAGATGGACAGACTGGACGCAGGGATGGACAGACTGGACGCGGAGATGTACAGACCGGACACAGAGATGGACAGACTGGACGCAGGGATGGACAGACTGGACACGGAGATGGACAGACTGCACACAGAGATGGACAGACTGGACGCAGGGATGGACAGACTGGACGCAGGGATGGACAGACTGAATGCAGGGATGGACAGACTGGACGCATGGATGGACAGACTGGACGCAGGGACGGAGAGAATGGACGCAGGGATGGACAGACTGGACGCAGGGATGGATAGACTGGACGCAGGGATGGACAGACTGGACACAGGGATGGACAGTCTGGATGCAGGGGTGGACAGACTGGACACAGGGATGGACAGACTGGACACAGAGATGGACAGACTGGACGCAGGGATGGACAGACTGGACGCGGAGATGGACAAACTGGACACTGAGATGGACAGACTGGACGCAGGGATGGACAGACTGGATGCAGAGATGGACAGACAGGATGCAGGGATGGACAGACTGCATGCAAGGATGGAGAGACTGGACGCACGGATGGAGAAAATGGACGCAGGGATGGACAGACTGGACGCGGAGATGGACAGACTGGACACCGAGATGGACAGACTAAATGCAGGGATGGACAGACTGGACGCAGAGATGGACAGACTGGATGCAGGGATGGACAGACTGCATGCAAGGATGGAGAGACTGGACGCAGGGATGGACAGACTGGACGCGGAGATGTACAGACTGGACACAGGGATGGACAGACTGGACACAGAGATGGACAGACTGGACGCAGGATGGACAGACTGGACGCGGAGATGTACAGACCGGACACAGAGATGGACAGACTGGACGCAGGGATGGACAGACTGGACACGGAGATGGACAGACTGCACACAGAGATGGACAGACTGGACGCAGGGATGGGCAGACTGGATGCAGGGATGGACAGACTGGACGCATGGATGGACAGACTGGACGCAGGGACGGAGAGAATGGACGCAGGGATGGACAGACTGGACGCAGGGATGGATAGACTGGACGCAGGGATGGACAGACTGGACACAGGGATGGACAGTCTGGATGCAGGGGTGGACAGACTGGACACAGGGATGGACAGACTGGACACAGAGATGGACAGACTGGACGCGGGGATGGACAGACGGGACGCGGAGATGGACAGACTGGACACCGAGATGGACAGACTGGACGCAGGGATGGACAGACTGGACGCAGAGATGGACAGACTGGATGCAGGGATGGACAGACTGCATGCAAGGATGGAGAGACTGGACGACGGATGGAGAAAATGGACGCCGGGATGGACAGACTGGACGTAGGGCTGGACAGACTGGACGCAGGGATGGACAGACTGGACGCAGGGATGGACAGACTGGATGCAGGGATGGACAGACTGGACACAGGGCTGGAATGACTGGACGCAGGGATGGACAGACTGGATGCAGGGCTGGACTGACTGGATGCAGGGATGGACAGACTGGATACAGGGATGGACAGACTGGACAGAGGGATGGAATGACTGGACGCAGGGCTGGACAGACTGGACGCAGGGATGGACAGACTGGACACAGGGATGGACAGACTAGATGCAGGGATGGACAGACTGGATGCAGGGATGGAGAGACTGGACACATGGCTGGACAGACGGGACCAGGGATGGACAGACTGGACGCAGGGCTGGACAGAATGGATGCAGGGATGGACAGACTGGACGCAGGGCTGGACAGACTGGACACAGAGCTGGACAGACTGTACGCAGGGATGGATGAACTGGACGCAGGGATGGACTGACTGGATGCAGGGACAGACAGACTGGACACAGGGATGGAGAGACTAGACGCAGGGCTGGACGGACTGGACGCAGGGATGGACAGACTGGACGCAGGGATGGACGGAGTGGATGCAGGGATGGACAGACTGGACACCGGGCTGTAGAGAATGGACGCAGGGATGGACAGACTGGATGCAGGGATGGACAGACTGGACGTGGAGATGGACAGACTGGACACAGAGATGGACAGACTGGACGCAGGGATGGACAGACTGGACACACGGATGGACAGACTGGATCCAGGGACGGAGAGACTGGACGCACAGATGGAGAGACTGGATGCAGGGATGGACAGACTGGACTCACGGATGGACAGACTGGATGCAGGGACGGAGAGACTGGATGCAGGGATGGACAGACTGGGCACAGGGATGGACAGACTGGACGCAGGTCTGGACAGACTGGACGCAGGGATGGACAGACTGGATGCAGGGACAGACAGACTGGACACAGGGATGGAGAGACTAGACGCAGGGCTGGACGGACTGGACGCAGGGATGGACAGACTGGACGCAGGGATGGACGGAGTGGATGCAGGGATGGACAGACTGGACACCGGGCTGTAGAGAATGGACGCAGGGATGGACAGACTGGATGCAGGGATGGACAGACTGGATGTGGAGATGGACAGACTGGACACAGAGATGGACAGACTGGACGCAGGGATGGACAGACTGGACACAGAGATGGACAGACTGGATACAGGGATGGATTGACTGGATGCAGGGATGGACAGACTGGACGCACGGATGGACAGACTGGATGCAGGGACGGAGAGACTGGATGCACGGATGGAGAGACTGGATGCAGGGATGGACAGACTGGACTCACGGATGGACAGACTGGATGCAGGGATGGAGAGACTGGACGCAGGGATGGACAGACTGGGCACAGGGATGGACAGACTGGACGCAGGTCTGGACAGACTGGACGCAGGGATGGACAGACTGGATGCAGGGGTGGACAGACTGGACAAAGGGATGGACAGACTGGACACAGAGATGGACAGACTGGATGCGGGGATGGACAGACTGGACACGGAGATGGACAGACTGGACACCGAGATGGACAGACTGGATGCAGGGATGGACAGACTGGAAGCAGAGATGGACAGACTGGACACAGAGATGGACAGACTGGACGCAGGGATGGACAGACTGGACACAGGGATGGACAGTCTGGATGCAGGGGTGGACAGACTGGACACAGGGATGGACAGACTGGACACAGAGATGGACAGACTGGAAGCGGGGATGGACAGACTGGACGCGGAGATGGACAGACTGGACACCGAGATGGACAGACTGGACGCAGGGATGGACAGACTGGACGCAGAGATGGACAGACTGGATGCAGGGATGGACAGACTGCATGCAAGGATGGAGAAACTGGACGCACGGATGGAGAAAATGTAGGCAGGGATGGACAGACTGGACGTAGGGCTGGACAGACTGGACGCAGGGATGGACAGACTGGACGCAGGGATGGACAGACCGGATGCAGGGATGGACAGACTGGACGCAGGGCTGGAATGACTGGACGCAGGGATGGACAGACTGGATGCAGGGCTGGACTGACTGGATGCAGGGATGGACAGACTGGATACAAGGATGGACAGACTGGACAGAGGGATGGAATGACTGGACGCAGGGCTGGACAGACTGGACGCAGGGATGGACAGACTGGACACAGGGATGGACAGACTCGATGCAGGGATGGACAGACTGGATGCAGGGATGGAGAGACTGGACACATGGCTGGACAGACGGGACCAGGGATGGACAGACTGGATGCAGGGCTGGGCAGAATGGATGCAGGGATGGACAGACTGGACGCAGGGCTGGACAGACTGGACGCAGAGCTGGACAGACTGTACGCAGGGACGGACGAACTGGACGCAGGGATGGACAGACTGGATGCAGGGACAGACAGACTGGACACAGGGATGGAGAGACTAGACGCAGGGCTGGACGGACTGGACGCAGGGATGGAAGAACTGGACGCAGGGATGGACGGAGAGGATGCAGGGATGGACAGACTGGACACCGGGCTGTAGAGAATGGACGCAGGGATGGACAGACTGGATGCAGGGATGGACAGACTGGACGTGGAGATGGACAGACTGGACACAGAGATGGACAGACTGGATACAGGGATGGATTGACTGGATGCAGGGATGGACAGACTGGATGCACGGATGGACAGACTGGATGCAGGGACGGAGAGACTGGACGCACAGATGGAGAGACTGGATGCAGGGATGGACAGACTGGACTCACGGATGGACAGACTGGATGCAGCGACGGAGAGACTGGATGCAGGGATGGACACACTGGGCACAGGGATGGACAGAGTGGACGCAGGTCTGGACAGACTGGACGCAGGGATGGACAGACTGGATGCAGGGAACGACAGACTGGACACAGGGATGGAGAGACTAGACGCAGGGCTGGACGGACTGGACGCAGGGATGGACAGACTGGACGCAGGGATGGACGGAGTGGATGCAGGGATGGACAGACTGGACACCGGGCTGTAGAGAATGGACGCAGGGATGGACAGACTGGATGCAGGGATGGACAGACTGGATGTGGAGATGGACAGACTGGACACAGAGATGGACAGACTGGACGCAGGGATGGACAGACTGGACGCGGAGATGTACAGACCGGACACAGAGATGGACAGACTGGACGCAGGGATGGACAGACTGGACACGGAGATGGACAGACTGCACACAGAGATGGACCGACTGGACGCAGGGATGGACAGACTGGACGCGGGGATGGACAGACTGAATGCAGGGATGGACAGACTGGACGCATGGATGGACAGACTGGATGCAGGGACGGAGAGAATGGACGCAGGGATGGACAGACTGGACGCAGGGATTAATAGACTGGACGCAGGGATGGACAGACTGGACACAGGGATGGACAGTCTGGATGCAGGGGTGGACAGACTGGACACAGGGATGGACAGACTGGACACAGAGATGGACAGACTGGACGCAGGGATGGACAGACTGGACGCGGAGATGGACAAACTGGACACTGAGATGGACAGACTGGACGCAGGGATGGACAGACTGGACGCAGAGATGGACAGACTGGATGCAGGGATGGACAGACTGCATGCAAGGATGGAGAGACTGGACGCACGGATGGAGAAAATGGACGCAGGGATGGACAGACTGGACGCGGAGATGGACAGACTGGACACCGAGATGGACAGACTGGACGCAGGGATGGACAGACTGGACGCAGAGATGGACAGACTGGATGCAGGGATGGACAGACTGGACGCGGAGATGGACAGACTGGACACCGAGATGGACAGACTGGACGCAGGGATGGACAGACTGGACGCAGGGCTGGACAGACTGGACGCAGGGATGGACAGACTGGACGCAGGGCTGGACAGACTGGACACAGGGATGGACTGACTGGATGCAGGGATGGACAGACTGGACGCGCAGATGGACAGACTGGACACTGATATGGATGAACTGGACGCAGGGATGGACAGTCTGGATGCAGGGACAGACAGACTGGGCACAGGGATGGACAGACTGGACGCAGGTCTGGACAGACTGGACGCAGGGATGGACAGACTGGACACAGGGATGGACAGTCTGGATGCAGGGGTGGACAGACTGGACACAGGGATGGACAGACTGGACACAGAGATGGACAGACTGGACGCAGGGATGGACAGACTGGACGCGGAGATGGACAGACTGGACACCGAGATGGACAGACTGGACGCAGGGATGGACAGACTGGACGCAGAGATGGACAGACTGGATGCAGGGATGGACAGACTGCATGCAAGGATGGAGAGACTGGACGCACGGATGGAGAAAATGGACGCAGGGATGGACAGACTGGACGTAGGGCTGGACAGACTGGACGCAGGGATGGACAGACTGGACGCAGGGATGGACAGACTGGATGCAGGGATGGACAGAATGGACGCAGGGCTGGAATGACTGGACGCAGGGATGGACAGACTGGATGCAGGGCTGGACTGACTGGATGCAGGGATGGACAGACTGGATACAGGGATGGACAGACTGGACAGAGGGATGGAATGACTGGACGCAGGGCTGGACAGACTGGACGCAGGGATGGACAGACTGGACACAGGGATGGACAGACTAGATGCAGGGATGGACAGACTGGACGCAGGGCTGGACAGACTGGACGCAGAGCTGGACAGACTGTACGCAGGGATGGACAGACTGTACGCAGGGATGGACGAACTGGACGCAGGGATGGACAGACTGGATGCAGGGACAGACAGACTGGACACAGGGATGGAGAGACTAGACGCAGGGCTGGACGGACTGGATGCAGGGATGGACAGACTGGACGCAGGGATGGACGGAGTGGATGCAGGGATGGACAGACTGGACACCGGGCTGTAGAGAATGGACGCAGGGATGGACAGACTGGATGCAGGGATGGACAGACTGGACGTGGAGATGGACAGACTGGACACAGAGATGGACAGACTGGACGCAGGGATGGACAGACTGGACACAGAGATGGACAGACTGGATACAGGGATGGATTGACTGGATGCAGGGATGGACAGACTGGACGCACGGATGGACAGACTGGATGCAGGGACGGAGAGACTGGACGCACGGATGGAGAGACTGGATGCAGGGATGGACAGACTGGACTCACAGATGGACAGACTGGATGCAGGGGTGGACAGACTGGACACAGGGATGGACAGACTGGACACAGAGATGGACAGACTGGACGTGGGGATTGACAGACTGGACGCGGAGATGGACAGACTGGACACCGAGATGGACAGAATGGACGCAGGGATGGACAGACTGGACGCAGGGCTGGACAGACTGGACGCAGGGATGGACAGACTGGACGCAGGGCTGGACAGACTGGACACAGGGATGGACAGACTGGATGCAGGGATGGACAGACTGGACACAGGGATGGACAGACTGGATGCAGGGATGGACAGACTGGACACAGGGCTGGACAGACTGGATGCAGGGATGGACAGAATGGAAGCGGAGATGGACAGACTGGACACAGGGATGGACAGACTGGACACAGAGATGGACAGACTGGACACAGGGATGGACAGACTGGACGCAGGGATGGACAGACTGTACACAGGGATGGACAGATTTGACGCAGGGATGGACAGACTGGACGCACGGATGGACAGACTGGATACAGGGATGGACAGACTGGAAACAGGGATGGACAGACTGGATGCAGGGATGGACAGACTGGACACAGGGATGGACAGACTGGATGCAGGGATGGACAGACTGGAAGCGGAGATGGACAGACTGGACACAGGGATGGACAGACTGGACACAGAGATGGACAGACTGGACGCAGGGCTGGACAGACTGGGCACAGGGATGGACAGACTGGACGCAGGGATGGACAGACTGGACGCATGGATGGACAGACTGGACGCAGGGACGGAGAGAATGGACGCAGGGATGGACAGACTGGACGCAGGGATGGACAGACTGGACGCAGGGCTGGACAGACTAGACTCAGGGATGGACTGTCTGGATGCAGGGGTGGACAGACTGGACACAGGGATGGACAGAATGGACACAGAGATGGACAGACTGGACGCGGGGATGGACAGACTGGACGCGGACATGGACAGACTGGACACTGAGATGGACAGACTGGACGCAGGGATGGACAGTCTGGATGCAGGGGTGGACAGACTGGACACAGGGATGGACAGACTGGACACAGAGATGGACAGACTGGACGCGGGGATGGACAGACTGGACGCGGAGATGGACAGACTGGACACTGAGATGGACGAACTGGACGCAGGGATGGACAGACTGGATGCAGGGACGGACAGACTTGGCATAGGGATGGACAGACTGGACGCAGGTCTGGACAGACTGGACGCAGGGATGGACAGACTGGACACAGGGATGGACAGTCTGGATGCAGGGGTGGACAGACTGGACACAGGGATGGACAGACTGGACACAGAGATGGACAGACTGGACGCAGGGATGGACAGACTGGACGCGGAGATGGACAGACTGGACACCGAGATGGACAGACTGGACGCAGGGATGGACAGACTGGACGCAGAGATGGACAGACTGGATGCAGGGATGGACAGACTGCATGCAAGGATGGAGAGACTGGACACACGGATGGAGAAAATGGACGCAGGGATGGACAGACTGGACGTAGGGCTGGACAGACTGGACGCAGGGATGGACAGACTGGACGCAGGGATGGACAGACTGGATGCAGGGATGGACAGACTGGACGCAGGGCTGGAATGACTGGACGCAGGGATGGACAGACTGGATGCAGGGCTGGACTGACTGGATGCAGGGATGGACAGACTGGACGCAGGGATGGACAGACTGGACAGAGGGATGGAATGACTGGACGCAGGGCTGGACAGACTGGACGCAGGGATGGACAGACTGGACACAGGGATGGACAGACTAGATGCAGGGATGGACAGACTGGACGCAGGGCTGGACAGACTGGACGCAGAGCTGGACAGACTGTACGCAGGTATGGATGAACTGGACGCAGGGATGGACAGAATGGATGCAGGGACAGACAGACTGGACACAGGGATGGAGAGACTAGACGCAGGGCTGGACGGACTGGACGCAGGGATGGACAGACTGGACGCAGGGATGGACGGAGTGGATGCAGGGATGGACAGACTGGACACCGGGCTGTAGAGAATGGACGCAGGGATGGACAGACTGGATGCAGGGATGGACAGACTGGACGTGGAGATGGACAGACTGGACACAGAGATGGACAGACTGGACGCAGGGATGGAGAGACTGGACACAGAGATGGACAGACTGGATACAGGGATGGATTGATTGGATGCAGGGATGGACAGACTGGACGCACGGATGGACAGACTGGATGCAGGGACGGAGAGACTGGACGCACGGATGGGGAGACTGGATGCAGGGATGGACAGACTGGACTCACGGATGGACAGACTGGATGCAGGGATGGAGAGACTGGACGCAGGGATGGACAGACTGGGCACAGGGATGGACAGACTGGACGCAGGTCTGGACAGACTGGACGCAGGGATGGACAGACTGGATGCAGGGGTGGACAGACTGGACACAGGGATGGACAGACTGGACACAGAGATGGACAGACTGGACGTGGGGATTGACAGACTGGACGCGGAGATGGACAGACTGGACACCGAGATGGACAGACTGGACGCAGGGCTGGACAGACTGGACGCAGGGATGGACAGACTGGACGCAGGGCTGGACAGACTGGACACAGGGATGGACAGACTGGATGCAGGGATGGACAGACTGGACACAGGGATGGACTGACTGGATGCAGGGATGGACAGACTGGACACAGGGCTGGCCAGACTGGATGCAGGGATGGACAGACTGGAAGCAGAGATGGACAGACTGGACACAGGGATGGACAGACTGGACACAGAGATGGACAGACTGGACACAGGGATGGACAGACAGGACGCAGGGATGGACAGACTGGACACAGGGATGGACAGATTTGACGCAGGGATGGACAGACTGGACGCACGGATGGACAGACTGGATACAGGGATGGACAGACTGGACACAGGGATGGACAGACTGGATGCAGGGATGGACAGACTGGACACAGGGATGGACAGATTGGATGCAGGGATGGACAGACTGGAAGCGGAGATGGACAGACTGGACACAGGGATGGACAGACTGGACACAGAGATGGACAGACTGGACGCAGGGATGGACAGACTGGACACAGGGATGGACAGACAGGACGCAGGGATGGACAGACTGGATGCATGGATGGACAGACTGGACGCAGGGATGGAGAGAATGGACGCAGGGATGGACAGACTGGACGCAGGGATGGACAGACTGGACGCAGGGCTGGACAGACTGGACTCAGGGATGGACAGTCTGGATGCAGGGGTGGACAGACTGGACACAGGGATGGACAGACTGGACGCGGGGATGGACAGACTGGACGCGGAGATGGACAGACTGGACACTGAGATGGACAGACTGGACGCAGGGATGGACAGTCTGGATGCAGGGGTGGACAGACTGGACACAGGGATGGACAGACTGGACACAGAGATGGACAGACTGGACGCGGGGATGGACAGACTGGACGCGGAGATGGACAGGCTGGACACTGAGATGGACGAACTGGACGCAGGGATGGACAGACTGGATGCAGGGACAGACAGACTGGGCACAGGAATGGACAGACTGGACGCAGGTCTGGACAGACTGGACGCAGGGATGGACAGACTGGACACAGAGATGGACAGACTGGACGTGGGGATTGACAGACTGGACGCGGAGATGGACAGACTGGACACCGAGATGGACAGACTGGATGCAGGGATGGACAGACTGGACGCAGGGCTGGACAGACTGGACACAGGGTTGGACAGACTGGACGCAGGGCTGGACAGACTGGACACAGGGATGGACAGACTGGATGCAGGGATGGACAGACTCGACACAGGGATGGACAGACTGGATGCAGGGATGGACAGACTGGACACAGGGATGGACAGACTGGATGCAGGGATGGACAGACTGGAAGCGGAGATGGACAGACTGGACACAGGGATGAACAGACTGGACACAGATATGGACAGACTAGACACAGGGATGGACAGACTGGACGCAGGGATGGACAGACTGGACACAGGGATGGACAGATTTGACGCAGGGATGGACAGAATGGACGCACGGATGGACAGACTGGATACAGGGATGGACAGACAGGACACAGGGATGGACAGACTGGATGCAGGGATGGACAGACTGGACACAGGGATGGACAGACTGGATGCAGGGATGGACAGACTGGAAGGGGAGATGGACAGACTGGACACAGGGATGGACAGACAGGACACAGAGATGGACAGACTGGACGCAGGGATGGACAGACTGGACACAGGGATGGACAGACTGGACGCAGGGATGGACAGACTGGACGCATGGATGGACAGACAGGACGCAGGGACGGAGAGAATGGACGCAGGGATGGACAGACTGGACGCACGGATGGACAGACTGGATGCAGGGTTGGACCGACTGGACACAGGGATGGACAGTCTGGATGCAGGGGTGGACAGACTGGACACAGGGATGGACAGACTGGACACAGAGATGGACAGACTGGACGCGGGGATGGACAGACTGGACGCGGAGATGGACAGACTGGACACTGAGATGGACAGACTGGACGCAGGGATGGACAGACTGGACGCCGAGGTGGACAGACCTGATGCAGGGATGGACAGACTGCATGCAAGGATGGAGAGACTGGATGCACGGATGGAGAAAATGGACGCAGGGATGGACAGACTGGACGCAGGGCTGGACAGACTGGATGCAGGGATGGACTGACTGGACACAGGGATGGACAGACTGGATGCAGGGATGGACAGACTGGACGCAGGGCTGGACTGACTGGTCGCAGGGATGGACAGACTGGATGCAGGGCTGGACTGACTGGATGCAGGGATGGACAGACTGGACACAGGGATGGACAGACTGGACAGAGGGATGGAATGACTGGAAGCAGGGCTGGACAGACTGGACACAGGGATGGACAGACTGGACACAGGGATGGACAGACTACATGCAGGGATGGACAGACTGGACGCAGGGATGGAGAGACTGGACACAGGGCTGGACAGACGGGACCAGGGATGGACAGACTGGACGCAGGGCTGGACAGAATGGACGCAGGGATGGACAGACTGGACGCAGGGCTGGACAGACTGGACGCAGAGCTGGACAGACTGTATGCAGGGATGGACAAACTGGACGCAGGGATGGACAGACTGGACGCAGGGACAGAAAGACTGGACACAGGGATGGAGAGACTAGACGCAGGGCTGGACGGACTGGACGCAGGGATGGACATACTGGACGCAGGGATGGACGGAGTGGATGCAGGGATGGACAGACTGGACACCGGGCTGTAGAGAATGGACGCAGGGATGGGCAGACTGGATGCAGGGATGGACAGACTGGACGTGGAGATGGACAGACTGGACACAGAGATGGACAGAATGGACGCAGGGATGGACAGACTTGACACAGAGATGGACAGACTGGATACAGGGATGGATTGACTGGATGCAGGGATGGACAGACTGGACGCACGGATGGACAGACTGGATGCAGGGACGGAGAGACTGGACGCACGGATGGAGAGACTGGATGCATGGATGGACAGACTGGACACAGGGATGGACAGACTGGACACAGGTCTGGACAGACTGGACGCAGGGATGGACAGACTGGACGCAGGGATGTATGGACTGGACGCAGGGCTGGACCGACTGGACGCAGGGCTGGACAGACTGGACACAGGCATGGAAAGGCTGGACACAGGAATGCATAGACAGGATGCAGGGATGGACAGACTGGATGCAGGGATGGACAGATGGGACGCAGGGATGGACAGACTGGACACAGGGATGGAAAGACTGGATGCAGGGATGGACAGACTGGACACATGGATGGACAGACTGGATGCAGGGATGGACAGACTGGAAGTGGAGATGGACAGACTGGACGCAGGGATGGAGAGACTGGACACAGAGATGGACAGACTGGACGCAGGGATGGACAGACTGGACACAAGAATGGACAGACTGGACGCAGGGATGGACAGACTGGATGCACGGATGGACAGACTTGACGCAGGGATGGACAGACTGGATGCAGGGACGGAGAGAATGGACGCAGGGCTGGACAGACTGGACGCAGTGCTGGGCAGACTGGACACAGGGATGGACAGACTGGACGCAGGGATGGACAGACTGGACGCAGGGCTGGACAGACTGGACACAGGGATGGACAGACTAAATGCAGGGCTGGACAGACTGGACGCAGGGATGGACAGAATGGACACAGGGATGGACAGACTGGACGCAGGGATGGACAGACTGGATGCAGGGACGGACAGACTGGACGCAGAGATGGACAGACTGGACACAGAGATGGACAGAGTGGACGCAGTGATGGAAAGACTTGACGCGGAGATGGACAGACTGGACACAGAGATGGACAGACTGGACGCAGGGATGGACAGACTGGACAGAGGGATGGACAGACTGGACGCAGGGCTGGACAGACTGGACACAGGGATGGACGGACTGGACACAGGGATGGACAGACTAGATGCAGGGATGGACAGACTGGACGCAGGGATGAAGAGACTGGACGCAGGGCTGGACAGACTGGACCCAGGGATGGACAGACTGGATGCAGGGATGGACAGACTGGACACAGGGCTGGACAGACTGGACGCAGGGCTGGACAGACTGTACGCAGGGATGGACGAACTGGACGCAGGGATGGACAGACTGGATGCAGGGACAGACAGACTGGACACAGGGATGGACAGACTAGACGCAGGGCTGGACGGACTGGACGCAGGGATGGACAGACTGGACGCAGGGATGGACGGAGTGGATGCAGGGATGGACAGACTGGACACCGGGCTGTAGAGAATGGACGCAGGGATGGACAGACTGGATGCAGGGATGGACTGACTCAATGCAGGGATGGACAGACTGTATACAGGGATGGACAGACTGGACAGAGGGATGGAATGACTGGACGCAGGGCTGGACAGACTGGACGCAGGGATGGACAGACTGGACACAGGGATGGACAGACTAGATGCAGGGATGGACAGACTGGACGCAGGGCTGGACAGACTGGACGCAGAGCTGGACAGACTGTACGCAGGGATGGATGAACTGGACGCAGGGATGGACAGACTGGATGCAGGGACAGACAGACTGGACACAGGGATGGAGAGACTAGACGCAGGGCTGGACGGACTGGGCACAGGGATGGACAGACTGGACGCAGGGATGGACAGACTGTATGCAGGGATGGACGAACTGGACGCAGGGATGGACAGACTGGATGCAGGGACAGACAGACTGGACACAGGGATGGAGAGACTAGACGCAGGGCTGGACGGACTGGATGCAGGGATGGACAGACTGGACGCAGGGATGGACGGAGTGGATGCAGGGATGGACAGACTGGACACCGGGCTGTAGAGAATGGACGCAGGGATGGACAGACTGGATGCAGGGATGGACAGACTGGACGTGGAGATGGACAGACTGGACACAGAGATGGACAGACTGGACGCAGGGATGGACAGACTGGACACAGAGATGGACAGACTGGATACAGGGATGGATTGACTGGATGCAGGGATGGACAGACTGGAAGCACGGATGGACAGACTGGATGCAGGGACAGAGAGACTGGACGCACGGATGGAGAGACTGGATGCAGGGATGGACAGACTGGACTCACGGATGGACAGACTGGATGCAGGGACGGAGAGACTGGACGTAGGGATGGACAGACTGGGCACAGGGATGGACAGACTGGACGCAGGTCTGGACAGACTGGACGCAGGGATGGACAGACTGGATGCAGGGGTGGACAGACTGGACACAGGGATGGACAGACTGGACACAGAGATGGACAGACTGGACGTGGGGATTGACAGACAGGACGTGGAGATGGACAGACTGGACACCGAGATTGACAGACTGGACACAGGGATGGACAGACTGGACGCAGGGATGGACAGACTGGACACAGGGATGGACAGATTTGACGCAGGGATGGACAGACTGGACGCACGGATGGACAGACTGGATACAGAGATGGACAGACTGGACACAGGGATGGACAGACTGGATGCAGGGATGGACAGACTGGACACAGGGATGGACAGACTGGATGCAGGGATGGACAGACTGGAAGCGGAGATGGACAGACTGGACACAGGGATGGACAGACTGGACACAGAGATGGACAGACTGGACGCAGGGCTGGACAGACTGGACGCAGGGATGGACAGACTGGACGCATGGATGGACAGACTGGACGCAGGGACGGAGAGAATGGACACAGGGATGGACAGACTGGACGCAGGGATGGACAGACTGGATGCAGGGCTGGACAGATGGGTGCAGGGATGGACAGTCTGGATGCAGGGGTGGACAGACTGGACACAGGGATGGACAGACTGGACACAGAGATGGACAGACTGGACGCGGGGATGGACAGAATGGACGCGGAGATGGACAGACTGGACACTGAGATGGACAGACTGGACGCAGGGATGGACAGTCTGGATGCAGGGGTGGACAGACTGGACACAGGGATGGACAGACTGGACACAGAGATGGACAGACTGGACGCGGGGATGGACAGACTGGACGCGGAGATGGACAGACTGGACACTGAGATGGACGAACTGGACGCAGGGATGGACAGATTGGATGCAGGGACAGACAGACTGGGCACAGGGATGGAAAGACTGGACGCAGGTCTGGACAGACTGGACGCAGGGATGGACAGACTGGACACAGGGATGGACAGTCTGGATGCAGGGGTGGACAGACTGGACACAGGGATGGACAGACTGGACACAGAGATGGACAGACTGGACGCGGGGATGGACAGACTGGACGCGGAGATGGACAGACTGGACACCGAGATGGACAGACTGGACGCAGGGATGGACAGACTGGACGCAGAGATGGACAGACTGGATGCAGGGATGGACAGACTGCATGCAAGGATGGAGAGACTGGACGCACGGATGGAGAAAATGGACGCAGGGATGGACAGACTGTACGTAGGGCTGGACAGACTGGACGCAGGGATGGACAGACTGGACGCAGGGATGGACAGACTGGATGCAGGCATGGACAGACTGGACGCAGGGCTGGAATGACTGGACGCAGGGATGGACAGACTGGATGCAGGGCTGGACTGACTGGATGCAGGGATGGACAGACTGGATACAGGGATGGACAGACTGGACAGAGGGATGGAATGACTGGACGCAGGGCTGGACAGACTGGACGCAGGGATGGACAGACTGGACACAGGGATGGACAGACTAGATGCAGGGATGGACAGACTGGACGCAGGGCTGGACAGACTGGACGCAGAGCTGGACAGACTGTACGCAGGGATGGATGAACTGGACGCATGGATGGACAGACTGGATGCAGGGACAGACAGACTGGACACAGGGATGGAGAGACTAGACGCAGGGCTGGACGGACTGGATGCAGGGATGGACAGATTGGACGCAGGGATGGACGGAGTGGATGCAGGGATGGACAGACTGGCCACCGGGCTGTAGAGAATGGACGCAGGGATGGACAGACTGGATGCAGGGATGGACAGACTGGACGTGGAGATGGACAGACTGGACACAGAGATGGACAGACTGGACGCAGGGATGGACTGACTGGACACAGAGATGGACAGACTGGACTCACGGATGGACAGACTGGTTGCAGGGACGGAGAGACTGGACGCAGGGATGGACAGATTGGGCACAGGGATGGACAGACTGGACGCAGGTCTGGACAGACTGGACGCAGCGATGGACAGACTGGATGCAGGGGTGGACAGACTGGACACAGGGGTGGACAGACTGGACACAGAGATGGACAGACTGGACGTGGGGATTGACAGACTGGACGCGGAGATGGACAGACTGGACACCGAGATGGACAGACTGGATGCAGGGCTGGACAGACTGGACGCAGGGATGGACAGACTGGACGCAGGGCTGGACAGACTGGACACAGGGATGGACAGACTGGATGCAGGGATGGACAGAGTGGACACAGGGATGGACAGACAGGATGCAGGGATGGACAGACTGGACACAGGGCTGGACAGACTGGATGCAGGGATGGACAGACTGGAAGCGGAGTTGGACAGACTGGACACAGGGCTGGACAGACTGGACACAGAGATGGACAGACTGGACACAGGGATGGACAGACTGGACGCAGGGATGGACAGACTGGACACAGGGATGGACAGATTTGACACAGGGATGGACAGACTGGACGCACGGATGGACAGACTGGATACAGGGATGGACAGACTGGACACAGGGATGGACAGACTGGATGCAGGGATGGACAGACTGGACACAGGGATGGACAGATTGGATGCAGGGGTGGACAGACTGGAAGCGGAGTTGGACAGACTGGACACAGGGATGGACAGACTGGACACAGAGATGGACAGACTGGACGCAGGGATGGACAGAGTGGACACAGGGATGGACAGACTGGACGCAGAGATGGACAGACTGGACGCATGGATGGACAGACTGGACGCAGGGCTGGACAGACTGGATGCAGGGATGGACAGTCTGGATGCAGGGGTGGACAGACTGGACACAGGGATAGACAGACTGGACACAGAGATGGACAGACTGGACGCGGGGATGGACAGACTGGACGCGGAGATGGACAGACTGGACACTGAGATGGACAGACTGGACGCAGGGATGGACAGTCTGGATGCAGGGGTGGACAGACTGGACACAGGGATGGACAGACTGGACAGAGAGATGGACAGACTGGACGCGGGGATGGACAGACTGGACGCGGAGATGGACAGACTGGACACTGAGATGGACGAACTGGACGCAGGGATGGACAGACTGGATGCAGGGACAGACAGACTGGGCACAGGGATGGACAGACTGGACGCAGGTCTGGACAGACTGGACGCAGGGATGGACAGACTGGACACAGGGATGGACAGTCTGGATGCAGGGGTGGACAGACTGGACACAGGGATGGACAGATTGGACACAGAGATGGACAGACTGGACGCGGGGATGGACAGACTGGACGCAGAGATGGACAGACTGGACACCGAGATGGACAGACTGGACGCAGGGATGGACAGACTGGACGCAGAGATGGACAGACTGGATGCAGGGATGGACAGACTGCTTGCAAGGATGGAGAGACTGGACGCACGGATGGAGAAAATGGACGCAGGGATGGACAGACTGGACGTAGGGCTGGACAGACTGGACGCAGGGATGGACAGACTGGACGCAGGGATGGACAGACTGGATGCAGGGATGGACAGACTGGATGCAGGGCTGGAATGACTGGACGCAGGGATGGACAGACTGGATGCAGGGCTGGACTGACTGGATGCAGGGATGGACAGACTGGATACAGGGATGGACAGACTGGACAGAGGGATGGAATGACTGGACGCAGGGCTGGACAGACTGGACGCAGGGATGGACAGACTGGACACAGGGATGGACAGACTAGATGCAGGGATGGACAGACTGGACGCAGGGCTGGACAGACTGGACGCAGAGCTGGACAGACTGTACGCAGGGATGGATGAACTGGACGCATGGATGGACAGACTGGATGCAGGGACAGACAGACTGGACACAGGGATGGAGAGACTAGACGCAGGGCTGGACGGACTGGATGCAGGGATGGACAGATTGGACGCAGGGATGGACGGAGTGGATGCAGGGATGGACAGACTGGCCACCGGGCTGTAGAGAATGGACGCAGGGATGGACAGACTGGATGCAGGGATGGACAGACTGGACGTGGAGATGGACAGACTGGACACAGAGATGGACAGACTGGACGCAGGGATGGACTGACTGGACACAGAGATGGACAGACTGGATACAGGGATGGATTGACTGGATGCAGGTATGGACAGACTGGACGCACGGATGGACAGACTGGATGCAGGGACGGAGAGACTGGACGCACGGATGGAGAGACTGGATGCAGGGATGGACAGACTGGACTCACGGATGGACAGACTGGTTGCAGGGACGGAGAGACTGGACGCAGGGATGGACAGATTGGGCACAGGGATGGACAGACTGGACGCAGGTCTGGACAGACTGGACGCAGCGATGGACAGACTGGATGCAGGGGTGGACAGACTGGACACAGGGGTGGACAGACTGGACACAGAGATGGACAGACTGGACGTGGGGATTGACAGACTGGACGCGGAGATGGACAGACTGGACACCGAGATGGACAGACTGGATGCAGGGCTGGACAGACTGGACGCAGGGATGGACAGACTGGACGCAGGGCTGGACAGACTGGACACAGGGATGGACAGACTGGATGCAGGGATGGACAGAGTGGACACAGGGATGGACAGACAGGATGCAGGGATGGACAGACTGGACACAGGGCTGGACAGACTGGATGCAGGGATGGACAGACTGGAAGCGGAGTTGGACAGACTGGACACAGGGCTGGACAGACTGGACACAGAGATGGACAGACTGGACACAGGGATGGACAGACTGGACGCAGGGATGGACAGACTGGACACAGGGATGGACAGATTTGACGCAGGGATGGACAGACTGGACGCACGGATGGACAGACTGGATACAGGGATGGACAGACTGGACACAGGGATGGACAGACTGGATGCAGGGATGGACAGACTGGACACAGGGATGGACAGATTGGATGCAGGGATGGACAGACTGGAAGCGGAGATGGACAGACTGGACACAGGGATGGACAGACTGGACACAGAGATGGACAGACTGGACGCAGGGATGGACAGAGTGGACACAGGGATGGACAGACTGGTCGCAGGGATGGACAGACTGGACGCAGGGATGGACAGACTGGATGCAGGCATGGACAGACTGGACGCAGGGCTGGAATGACTGGACGCAGGGATGGACAGACTGGATGCAGGGCTGGACTGACTGGATGCAGGGATGGACAGACTGGATACAGGGATGGACAGACTGGACAGAGGGATGGAATGACTGGACGCAGGGCTGGACAGACTGGACGCCGGGATGGACAGACTGGACACAGGGATGGACAGACTAGATGCAGGGATGGACAGACTGGACGCAGGGCTGGACAGACTGGACGCAGAGCTGGACAGACTGTACGCAGGGATGGATGAACTGGACGCATGGATGGACAGACTGGATGCAGGGACAGACAGACTGGACACAGGGATGGAGAGACTAGACGCAGGGCTGGACGGACTGGATGCAGGGATGGACAGATTGGATGCAGGGATGGACGGAGTGGATGCAGGGATGGACAGACTGGCCACCGGGCTGTAGAGAATGGACGCAGGGATGGACAGACTGGATGCAGGGATGGACAGACTGGACGTGGAGATGGACAGACTGGACACAGAGATGGACAGACTGGACGCAGGGATGGACTGACTGGACACAGAGATGGACAGACTGGATACAGGGATGGATTGACTGGATGCAGGTATGGACAGACTGGACGCACGGATGGACAGACTGGATGCAGGGACGGAGAGACTGGACGCACGGATGGAGAGACTGGATGCAGGGATGGACAGACTGGACTCACGGATGGACAGACTGGTTGCAGGGACGGAGAGACTGGACGCAGGGATGGACAGATTGGGCACAGGGATGGACAGACTGGACGCAGGTCTGGACAGACTGGACGCAGCGATGGACAGACTGGATGCAGGGGTGGACAGACTGGACACAGGGGTGGACAGACTGGACACAGAGATGGACAGACTGGACGTGGGGATTGACAGACTGGACGCGGAGATGGACAGACTGGACACCGAGATGGACAGACTGGATGCAGGGCTGGACAGACTGGACGCAGGGATGGACAGACTGGACGCAGGGCTGGACAGACTGGACACAGGGATGGACAGACTGGATGCAGGGATGGACAGAGTGGACACAGGGATGGACAGACAGGATGCAGGGATGGACAGACTGGACACAGGGCTGGACAGACTGGATGCAGGGATGGACAGACTGGAAGCGGAGTTGGACAGACTGGACACAGGGCTGGACAGACTGGACACAGAGATGGACAGACTGGACACAGGGATGGACAGACTGGACGCAGGGATGGACAGACTGGACACAGGGATGGACAGATTTGACGCAGGGATGGACAGACTGGACGCACGGATGGACAGACTGGATACAGGGATGGACAGACTGGACCCAGGGATGGACAGACTGGATGCAGGGATGGACAGACTGGACACAGGGATGGACAGATTGGATGCAGGGATGGACAGACTGGAAGCGGAGATGGACAGACTGGACACAGGGATGGACAGACTGGACACAGAGATGGACAGACTGGACGCAGGGATGGACAGAGTGGACACAGGGATGGACAGACTGGACGCAGAGATGGACAGACTGGACGCATGGATGGACAGACTGGACGCAGGGCTGGACAGACTGGATGCAGGGATGGACAGTCTGGATGCAGGGGTGGACAGACTGGACACAGGGATGGACAGACTGGACACAGAGATGGACAGACTGGACGCGGGGATGGACAGACTGGACGCGGAGATGGACAGACTGGACACTGAGATGGACAGACTGGACGCAGGGATGGACAGTCTGGATGCAGGGGTGGACAGACTGGACACAGGGATGGACAGACTGGACAGAGAGATGGACAGACTGGACGCGGGGATGGACAGACTGGATGCGGAGATGGACAGACTGGACACTGAGATGGACGAACTGGACGCAGGGATGGACAGACTGGATGCAGGGACAGACAGACTGGGCACAGGGATGGACAGACTGGACGCAGGTCTGGACAGACTGGACGCAGGGATGGACAGACTGGACACAGGGATGGACAGTCTGGATGCAGGGGTGGACAGACTGGACACAGGGATGGACAGACTGGACACAGAGATGGACAGACTGGACGCGGGGATGGACAGACTGGACGCAGAGATGGACAGACTGGTCACCGAGATGGACAGACTGGACGCAGGGATGGACAGACTGGACGCAGAGATGGACAGACTGGATGCAGGGATGGACAGACTGCTTGCAAGGATGGAGAGACTGGACGCACGGATGGAGAAAATGGACGCAGGGATGGACAGACTGGACGTAGGGCTGGACAGACTGGACGCAGGGATGGACAGACTGGACGCAGGGATGGACACACTGGATGCAGGGATGGACAGACTGGATGCAGGGCTGGAATGACTGGACGCAGGGATGGACAGACTGGATGCAGGGCTGGACTGACTGGATGCAGGGATGGACAGACTGGATACAGGGATGGACAGACTGGACACAGGGATGGACAGACTAGATGCAGGGATGGACAGACTGGACGCAGGGCTGGACAGACTGGACGCAGAGCTGGAAAGACTGTACGCAGGGATGGATGAACTGGACACAGGGATGGACAGACTGGATGCAGGGACAGACAGACTGGACACAGGGATGGAGAGACTAGACGCAGGGATGGACAGACTGGACGCAGGGATGGACAGACTGGACACAGGGATGGACAGACTAGATGCAGGGATGGACAGACTGGACGCAGGGCTGGACAGACTGGACGCAGAGCTGGAAAGACTGTACGCAGGGATGGATGAACTGGACACAGGGATGGACAGACTGGATGCAGGGACAGACAGACTGGACACAGGGATGGAGAGACTAGACGCAGGGCTGGACGGACGGGATGCAGGGATGGACAGACTGGACGCAGGGATGGACGGAGTGGATGCAGGGATGGACAGACTGGCCACCGGGCTGTAGAGAATGGATGCAGGGATGGACAGACTGGATGCAGGGATGGACAGACTGGACGTGGAGATGGACAGACTGGACACAGAGATGGACAGACTGGACGCAGGGATGGACAGACTGGACACAGAGATGGACAGACTGGATACAGGGATGGATTGACTGGATGCAGGGATGGACAGACTGGACACACGGATGGACAGAATGGATGCAGGGACGGAGAGACTGGACGCACGGATGGAGAGACTGGATGCAGGGATGGACAGACTGGACTCACGGATGGACAGACTGGATGCAGGGACGGAGAGACTGGACGCAGGGATGGACAGACTGGGCACAAGAATGGACAGACTGGACGCAGGTCTGGACAGACTGGACGCAGGGATGGACAGACTGGATACAGGGGTGGACAGACTGGACACAAGGATGAACAGACTGGACACAGAGATGGACAGACTGGACGTGGGGATTGACAGACTGGACGCGGAGATGGACAGACTGGACACCGAGATGGACAGACGGGACGCAGGGCTGGACAGACTGGACGCAGGGATGGACAGACTGGACGCAGGGCTGGACAGACTGGACACAGGGATGGACAGACTGGATGCAGGGATGGACAGACTGGACACAGGGATGGACAGACTGGATGCAGGGATGGACAGACTGGACACAGGGCTGGACAGACTGGATGCAGGGATGGACAGACTGGAAGCGGAGATGGACAGACTGGACACAGGGATGGACAGACTGGACACAGAGATGGACAGACTGGACACAGGGATGGACAGACTGGACGCAGTGATGGACAGACTGGACACAGGGATGGACAGATTTGACGCAGGGATGGACAGACTGGATGCACGGATGGACAGACTGGATACAGGGATGGACAGACTGGACACAGGGATGGACAGACTGGATGCAGGGATGGACAGACTGGACACAGGGATGGACAGATTGGATGCAGGGATGGACAGACTGGAAGCGGAGTTGGACAGACTGGACACAGGGATGGACAGACTGGACACAGAGATGGACAGACTGGACGCAGGGATGGACAGAGTGGACACAGGGATGGACAGACTGGACGCAGGGATGGACAGACTGGACGCATGGATGGACAGACTGGACGCATGGATGGACAGACTGGACGCAGGGACGGAGAGAATGGACGCAGGGATGGACAGACTGGACACAGAGATGGACAGACTGGACGCGGGGATGGACAGACTGGACGCGGAGATGGACAGACTGGACACTGAGATGGACAGACTGGACGCAGGGATGGACAGTCTGGATGCAGGGGTGGACAGAATGGACACAGGGATGGACAGACTGGACACAGAGATGGACAGACTGGACGCGGGGATGGACAGACTGGACGCGGAGATGGACAGATTGGACACTGAGATGGAGGAACTGGACGCAGGGATGGACAGACTGGGCACAGGGATGGACAGACTGGACGCAGGTCTGGACAGACTGGACGCAGGGATGGACAGACTGGACACAGAGATGGACAGACTGGACACAGAGATGGACAGACTGGACGCGGAGATGGACAGACTGGACACCGAGATGGACAGACTGGATGCAGGGATGGACAGACTGGACGCTGGGCTGGACAGACTGGACGCAGGGATGGACAGACTGGACGCAGGGCTGGACAGACTGGACACAGGGATGGACAGACTGGATGCAGGGATGGACAGACTGGACACAGGGACGGACAGACTGGATGCAGGGATGGACAGACTGGACACAGGGCTGGACAGACTGGATGCAGGGATGGACAGACTGGAAGCGGAGATGGACAGACTGGACACAGGGATGGACAGACTGGACACAGAGATGGACAGACTGGACACAGGGATGGACAGACTGGGCGCAGGGATGGACAGACTGGACACAGGGATGGACAGATTTGACACAGGGATGGACAGACTGGACGCACGGATGGACAGACTGGATACAGGGATGGACAGACTGGACACAGGGATGGACAGACTGGATGCAGGGATGGACAGACTGGACACAGGGATGGACAGACTGGATGCAGGGATGGACAGACTGGACGCAGGTCTGGACAGACTGGACGCAGCGATGGACAGACTGGATGCAGGGGTGGACAGACTGGACACAGGGGTGGACAGACTGGACACAGAGATGGACAGACTGGACGTGGGGATTGACAGACTGGACGCGGAGATGGACAGACTGGACACCGAGATGGACAGACTGGATGCAGGGCTGGACAGACTGGACGCAGGGATGGACAGACTGGACGCAGGGCTGGACAGACTGGACACAGGGATGGACAGACTGGATGCAGGGATGGACAGAGTGGACACAGGGATGGACAGACAGGATGCAGGGATGGACAGACTGGACACAGGGCTGGACAGACTGGATGCAGGGATGGACAGACTGGAAGCGGAGTTGGACAGACTGGACACAGGGCTGGACAGACTGGACACAGAGATGGACAGACTGGACACAGGGATGGACAGACTGGACGCAGGGATGGACAGACTGGACACAGGGATGGACAGATTTGACGCAGGGATGGACAGACTGGACGCACGGATGGACAGACTGGATACAGGGATGGACAGACTGGACACAGGGATGGACAGACTGGATGCAGGGATGGACAGACTGGACACAGGGATGGACAGATTGGATGCAGGGATGGACAGACTGGAAGCGGAGATGGACAGACTGGACACTGAGATGGACGAACTGGACGCAGGGATGGACAGACTGGATGCAGGGACAGACAGACTGGGCACAGGGATGGACAGACTGGACGCAGGTCTGGACAGACTGGACGCAGGGATGGACAGACTGGACACAGGGATGGACAGTCTGGATGCAGGGGTGGACAGACTGGACACAGGGATGGACAGATTGGACACAGAGATGGACAGACTGGACGCGGGGATGGACAGACTGGACGCAGAGATGGACAGACTGGACACCGAGATGGACAGACTGGACGCAGGGATGGACAGACTGGACGCAGAGATGGACAGACTGGATGCAGGGATGGACAGACTGCTTGCAAGGATGGAGAGACTGGACGCACGGATGGAGAAAATGGACGCAGGGATGGACAGACTGGACGTAGGGCTGGACAGACTGGATGCAGGGATGGACAGACTGGACGCAGGGATGGACAGACTGGATGCAGGGATGGACAGACTGGATGCAGGGCTGGAATGACTGGACGCAGGGATGGACAGACTGGATGCAGGGCTGGACTGACTGGATGCAGGGATGGACAGACTGGATACAGGGATGGACAGACTGGACACAGGGATGGACAGACTAGATGCAGGGATGGACAGACTGGACGCAGGGCTGGACAGACTGGACGCAGAGCTGGAAAGACTGTACGCAGGGATGGATGAACTGGACACAGGGATGGACAGACTGGATGCAGGGACAGACAGACTGGACACAGGGATGGAGAGACTAGACTCAGGGATGGACAGACTGGACACAGGGATGGACAGACTAGATGCAGGGATGGACATACTGGACGCAGGGCTGGACAGACTGGACGCAGAGCTGGAAAGACTGTACGCAGGGATGGATGAACTGGACACAGGGATGGACAGACTGGATGCAGGGACAGACAGACTGGACACAGGGATGGAGAGACTAGACGCAGGGCTGGACGGACGGGATGCAGGGATGGACAGACTGGACGCAGGGATGGACGGAGTGGATGCAGGGATGGACAGACTGGCCACCGGGCTGTAGAGAATGGACGCAGGGATGGACAGACTGGATGCAGGGATGGACAGACTGGACGTGGAGATGGACAGACTGGACACAGAGATGGACAGACTGGACGCAGGGATGGACAGACTGGACACAGAGATGGACAGACTGGATACAGGGATGGATTGACTGGATGCAGGGATGGACAGACTGGACGCACGGATGGAGAGACTGGATGCAGGGATGGACAGACTGGACTCACGGATGGACAGACTGGATGCAGGGACGGAGAGAATGGACGCAGGGATGGACAGACTGGGCACAAGAATGGACAGACTGGACGCAGGTCTGGACAGACTGGACGCAGGGATGGACAGACTGGATGCAGGGGTGGACAGACTGGACACAAGGATGGACAGACTGGACACAGAGATGGACAGACTGGACGTGGGGATTGACAGACTGGACGCGGAGATGGACAGACTGGACACCGAGATGGACAGACGGGACGCAGGGCTGGACAGACTGGACGCAGGGATGGACAGACTGGACGCAGGGCTGGACAGACTGGACACAGGGATGGACAGACTGGATGCAGGGATGGACAGACTGGACACAGGGATGGACAGACTGGATGCAGGGATGGACAGACTGGACACAGGGCTGGACAGACTGGATGCAGGGATGGACAGACTGGAAGCGGAGATGGACAGACTGGACACAGGGATGGACAGACTGGACACAGAGATGGACAGACTGGACACAGGGATGGACAGACTGGACGCAGGGATGGACAGACTGGACACAGGGATGGACAGATTTGACGCAGGGATGGACAGACTGGATGCACGGATGGACAGACTGGATACAGGGATGGACAGACTGGACACAGGGATGGACAGACTGGATGCAGGGATGGACAGACTGGACACAGGGATGGACAGATTGGATGCAGGGATGGACAGACTGGAAGCGGAGTTGGACAGACTGGACACAGGGATGGACAGACTGGACACAGAGATGGACAGACTGGACGCAGGGATGGACAGAGTGGACACAGGGATGGACAGACTGGACGCAGGGATGGACAGACTGGACGCATGGATGGACAGACTGGACGCAGGGACGGAGAGAATGGACGCAGGGATGGACAGACTGGACGCAGGGATGGACAGACTGGACGCAGGGCTGGACAGACTGGACACAGGGATGGACAGTCTGGATGCAGGGGTGGACAGACTGGACACAGGGATGGACAGACTGGACACAGAGATGGACAGACTGGACGCGGGGATGGACAGACTGGACGCGGAGATGGACAGACTGGACACTGAGATGGACAGACTGGACGCAGGGATGGACAGTCTGGATGCAGGGGTGGACAGAATGGACACAGGGATGGACAGACTGGAAACAGAGATGGACAGACTGGACGCGGGGATGGACAGACTGGACGCGGAGATGGACAGATTGGACACTGAGATGGAGGAACTGGACGCAGGGATGGACAGACTGGGCACAGGGATGGACAGACTGGACGCAGGTCTGGACAGACTGGATGCAGGGATGGACAGACTGGACACAGAGATGGACAGACTGGACACAGAGATGGACAGACTGGACGCGGAGATGGACAGACTGGACACCGAGATGGACAGACTGGATGCAGGGATGGACAGACTGGACGCTGGGCTGGACAGACTGGACGCAGGGATGGACAGACTGGACGCAGGGCTGGACAGACTGGACACAGGGATGGACAGACTGGATGCAGGGATGGACAGACTGGACACAGGGACGGACAGACTGGATGCAGGGATGGACAGACTGGACACAGGGCTGGACAGACTGGATGCAGGGATGGACAGACTGGAAGCGGAGATGGACAGACTGGACACAGGGATGGACAGACTGGACACAGAGATGGACAGACTGGACACAGGGATGGACAGACTGGGCGCACGGATGGACAGACTGGACACAGGGATGGACAGATTTGACACAGGGATGGACAGACTGGACGCACGGATGGACAGACTGGATACAGGGATGGACAGACTGGACACAGGGATGGACAGACTGGATGCAGGGATGGACAGACTGGACACAGGGATGGACAGACTGGATGCAGGGATGGACAGACTGGAAGCGGAGATGGACAGACTGGACACAGGGATGGACAGACTGGACACAGAGATGGACAGACTGGACGCAGGGATGGACAGACTGGACACAGGGATGGACAGACTGGACGCAGGGATGGACAGACTGGACGCATGGATGGACAGACTGGACGCAGGGACGGAGAGAATGGACGCAGGGATGGACAGACTGGACGCAGGGATGGACAGACTGGACGCAGGGCTGGACAGACTGGACACAGGGATGGACAGTCTGGATGCAGGGGTGGACAGACTGGACACAGGGATGGACAGACTGGACACATAGATGGACAGACTGGACGTGGGGATGGACAGACTGGACGCGGAGATGGACAGACTGGACACTGAGATGGACAGACTGGATGCAGGGATGGACAGACTGGACGCCGAGGTGGACAGACTGGATGCAGGGATGGACAGACTGCATGCAAGGATGGAGAGACTGGACGCACGGATGGAGATAATGGACGCAGGGATGGACAGACTGGACGCAGGGCTGGACAGACTGGACGCAGGGATGGACTGACTGGACGCAGGGATGGACAGACTGGATGCAGGGATGGACAGACTGGACGCAGGGCTGGACTGACTGGTCGCAGGGATGGACAGACTGGATGCAGGGCTGGACTGACTGGATGCAGGGATGGACAGACTTACACAGGGATGGACAGACTGGAACAGAGGGATGGAATGACTGGACGCAGGGCTGGACAGACTGGACACAGGGATGGACAGACTGGACACAGGGATGGACAGACTAGATGCAGGGATGGACAGACTGGACGCAGGGATGGAGAGACTGGACACAGGGCTGGACAGACGGGACCATGGATGGACAGACTGGACGCGGGGATGGACAGACTGGACGCGGAGATGGACAGACTGGACACTGAGATGGACAGACTGGACGCAGGGATGGACAGACTGGACACCGAGGTGGACAGACTGGATGCAGGGATGGACAGACTGCATGCAAGGATGGAGAGACTGGACGCACGGATGGAGATAATGGACGGAGGGATGGACAGACTGGACGCAGGGCTGGACAGACTGGACGCAGGGATGGACTGACTGGACGCAGGGATGGACAGACTGGATGCAGGGATGGACAGACTGGACGCAGGGCTGGACTGACTGGTCGCAGGGATGGACAGACTGGATGCAGGGCTGGACTGACTGGATGCAGGGATGGACAGACTTACACAGGGATGGACAGACTGGACAGAGGGATGGAATGACTGGACGCAGGGCTGGACAGACTGGACACAGGGATGGACAGACTGGACACAGGGATGGACAGACTAGATGCAGGGATGGACAGACTGGACGCAGGGATGGAGAGACTGGACACAGGGCTGGACAGACGGGACCAGGGATGGACAGACTGGACGCAGGGCTGGACAGAATGGATGCAGGGATGGTCAGACTGGACGCAGGGCTGGACAGACTGGACGCAGAGCTGGACAGACTGTACGCAGGGATGGACAAACTGGACGCAGGATGGACAGACTGGATGCAGGAACAGACAGACTGGACACAGGGATGGAGAGACTAGACGCAGGGCTGAACGGACTGGACGCAGGGATGGACAGACTGGACGCAGGGATGGACGGAGTGGATGCAGGGATGGACAGACTGGACACCGGGCTGTAGAGAATGGACGCAGGGATGGGCAGACTGGATGCAGGGATGGACAGACTGGACGTGGAGATGGACAGACTGGACACAGAGATGGACAGACTGGACGCAGGGATGGACAGACTTGACACAGAGATGGACAGACTGGATACAGGGATGGATTGACTGGATGCAGGGATGGACAGACTGGACGCACGGATGGACAGACTGGATGCAGGGACGGAGAGACTGGACGCACGGATGGAGAGACTGGATGCATGGATGGACAGACTGGACACAGGGATGGACAGACTGGACGCAGGTCTGGACAGACTGGACACAGGGATGGACAGACTGGACGCAGGGATGGGCAGACTGGACGCATGTATGGACAGACTGGACGCAGGGAGGGAGAGAATGGACGCAGGGATGGACAGACTGGACGCAGGGATGGACAGACTGGATGCAGGGCTGGACAGACTGGATGCAGGGATGGACAGTCTGGATGCAGGGGTGGACAGACTGGACACAGGGATGGACAGACTGGACACAGAGATGGACAGACTGGACGCGGGGATGGACAGACTGGACGCGGAGATGGACAGACTGGACACTGAGATGGACAGACTGGACGCAGGGATGGACAGTCTGGATGCAGGGGTGGACAGACTGGACACAGGGATGGACAGACTGGACACAGAGATGGACAGACTGGACGCGGGGATGGACAGACTGGATGCAGGGACGGACAGACTGGGCACAGGGATGGACAGACTGGACGCAGGTCTGGACAGACTGGACGCAGGGATGGACAGACTGGACAAAGGGATGGACAGTCTGGATGCAGGGGTGGACAGACTGGACACAGGGATGGACAGACTGGACACAGAGATGGACAGACTGGACGCGGGGATGGACAGACTGGACGCGGAGATGGACAGACTGGACACCGAGATGGACAGACTGGACGCAGGGATGGACAGACTGGACGCAGAGATGGACAGACTGGATGCAGGGATGGACAGACTGCATGCAAGGATGGAGAGACTGGACGCACGGATGGAGAAAATGGACGCAGGGATGGACAGACTGGACGTAGGGCTGGACAGACTGGACGCAGGGATGGACAGACTGGACGCAGGGATGGACAGACTGGATGCAGGGATGGACAGACTGGACGCAGGGCTGGAATGACTGGACGCAGGGATGGACAGACTGGATGCAGGGCTGGACTGACTGGATGCAGGGATGGACAGACTGGATACAGGGATGGACAGACTGGACAGAGGGATGGAATGACTGGACGCAGGGCTGGACAAACTGGACGCAGGGATGGACAGACTGGACACAGGGATGGACAGACTAGATGCAGGGATGGACAGTCTGGACGCAGGGCTGGACAGACTGGACGCAGAGCTGGACAGACTGTACGCAGGGATGGATGAACTGGACGCAGGGATGGACAGACTGGATGCAGGGACAGACAGACTGGACACAGGGATGGAGAGACTGGACGCAGGTCTGGACAGACTGGACGCAGGGATGGACAGACTGGACAAAGGGATGGACAGTCTGGATGCAGGGGTGGACAGACTGGACACAGGGATGGACAGACTGGACACAGAGATGGACAGACTGGACGCGGGGATGGACAGACTGGACGCGGAGATGGACAGACTGGACACCGAGATGGACAGACTGGACGCAGGGATGGACAGACTGGACGCAGAGATGGACAGACTGGATGCAGGGATGGACAGACTGCATGCAAGGATGGAGAGACTGGACGCACGGATGGAGAAAATGGACGCAGGGATGGACAGACTGGACGTAGGGCTGGACAGACTGGACGCAGGGATGGACAGACTGGACGCAGGGATGGACAGACTGGATGCAGGGATGGACAGACTGGACGCAGGGCTGGAATGACTGGACGCAGGGATGGACAGACTGGATGCAGGGCTGGACTGACTGGATGCAGGGATGGACAGACTGGATACAGGGATGGACAGACTGGACAGAGGGATGGAATGACTGGACGCAGGGCTGGACAAACTGGACGCAGGGATGGACAGACTGGACACAGGGATGGACAGACTAGATGCAGGGATGGACAGTCTGGACGCAGGGCTGGACAGACTGGACGCAGAGCTGGACAGACTGTACGCAGGGATGGATGAACTGGACGCAGGGATGGACAGACTGGATGCAGGGACAGACAGACTGGACACAGGGATGGAGAGACTAGACGCAGGGCTGGACGGACTGGATGCAGGGATGGACAGACTGGACGCAGGGATGGACGGAGTGGATGCAGGGATGGATAGACTGGCCACCGGGCTGTAGAGAATGGACGCAGGGATGGACAGACTGGATGCAGGGATGGACAGACTGGACGTGGAGATGGCCAGACTGGACACAGAGATGGACAGACTGGACGCAGGGATGGACAGACTGGACACAGAGATGGACAGACTGGATACAGGGATGGATTGACTGGATGCAGGGATGGACAGACTGGACGCACGGATGGACAGACTGGATGCAGGGACGGAGAAACTGGACGCACGGATGGAGAGATTGGATGCAGGGATGGACAGACTGGACTCACGGATGGACAGACTGGATGCAGGGACGGAGAGACTGGACGCAGGGATGGAGAACTGGGCACAAGAATGGACAGACTGGACGCAGGTCTGGACAGACTGGACGCAGGGATGGACAGACTGGATGCAGGGGTGGACAGACTGGACACAAGGATGGACAGACTGGACACAGAGATGGACAGACTGGACATGGGGATTGACAGACTGGACGCGGAGATGGACAGACTGGACACCGAGATGGACAGACTGGACGCAGGGATGGACAGACTGGACGCAGGGATGGACAGACTGGACGCAGGGCTGGACAGACTGGACACAGGGATGGACAGACTGGATGCAGGGATGGACAGACTGGACACAGGGATGGACAGACTGGATGCAGGGATGGACAGACTGGACACAGGGCTGGACAGACTGGATGCAGGGATGGACAGACTGGAAGCGGAGATGGACAGACTGGACACAGGGATGGACAGACTGGACACAGAGATGGACAGACTGGACACAGGGATGGACAGACTGGACGCAGGGATGGACAGACTGGACACAGAGATGGACAGATTTGACGCAGGGATGGACAGACTGGACGCACGGATGGACAGACTGGATACAGGGATGGACAGACTGGATGCAGGGATGGACAGACTGGACACAGGGATGGACAGATTGGATGCAGGGATGGACAGACTGGAAGCGGAGATGGACAGACTGGACACAGGGATGGACAGACTGGACACAGAGATGGACAGACTGGACGCAGGGATGGACAGACTGGACACAGGGATGGACAGACTGGACGCAGGGATGGACAGACTGGACGCATGGATGGACAGACTGGACGAAGGGACGGAGAGAATGGACGCAGGGATGGACAGACTGGACGCATGGATGGACAGACTGGACGCAGGGCTGGACAGACTGGACACGGGGATGGACAGTCTGGATGCAGGGGTGGACAGACTGGACACAGGGATGGACAGACTGGACACAGAGATGGACAGACTGGACGCGGGGTTGGACAGACTGGACGCGGAGATGGACAGACTGGACACTGAGATGGACAGACTGGACGCAGGGATGGACAGTCTGGATGCAGGGGTGGACAGACTGGACACAGGGATGGACAGACTGGATGCAGGGATGGACAGACTGGATGCGGGGATGGACAGACTGGACACGGAGATGGACAGATTGGACACTGAGATGGACGAACTGGACGCAGGGATGGACAGACTGGATGCAGGGACAGACAGACTGGGCACAGGGATGGACAGACTGGACGCAGGTCTGGACAGACTGGACGCTGGGATGGACAGACTGGACACAGAGATGGACAGACTGGACATGGGGATTGACAGACTGGTCGCGGAGATGGACAGACTGGACACCGAGATGGACCGACTGGATGCAGGGATGGACAGACTGGACGCTGGGCTGGACAGACTGGACGCAGGGATGGAAAGACTGGACGCAGGGCTGGACAGACTGGACACAGGGATGGACAGACTGGATGCAGGGATGGACAGACTGGACACAGGGATGGACAGACTGGATGCAGGGATGGACAGACTGGATACAGGGCTGGACAGACTGGATGCAGGGATGGACAGACTGGAAGCGGAGATGGACAGACTCGACACAGGGATGGACAGACTGGACACAGAGATGGACAGACTGGACACAGGGATGGACAGACTGGACGCAGGGATGGACAGATGGACATAGGGATGGACAGATTTGACGCAGGGATGGACAGACTGGACGCACGGATGGACAGACTGGATACAGGGATGGACAGACTGGACACAGGGATGGACAGACTGGATGCAGGGATGGACAGACTGGACACAGGGATGGACAGACTGGATGCAGGAATGGACAGACTGGAAGCGGAGATGGACAGACTGGACACAGGGATGGACAGACAGGACACAGAGATGGACAGACTGGACACAGGGATGGACAGAATGGACACAGGGATGGACAGACTGGACGCAGGGATGGACAGACTGGACGCATGGATGGACAGACTGGACGCAGGGACGGAGAGAATGGACGCAGGGATGGACAGACTGGACGCAGGTCTGGACAGACTGGACGCAGGGCTGGACAGACTGGACACAGGGATGGACAGTCTGGATGCAGGGGTGGACAGACTGGACACAGGGATGGACAGACTGGACACATAGATGGACAGACTGGACGCGGGGATGGACAGACTGGACGCGGAGATGGACAGACTGGACACTGAGATGGACAGACTGGACGCAGGGATGGACAGACTGGACGCCGAGGTGGACAGACTGGATGCAGGGATGGACAGACTGCATGCAAGGATGGAGAGACTGGACGCACGGATGGAGATAATGGACGCAGGGATGGACTGACTGGACGCAGGGATGGACAGACTGGATGCAGGGATGGACAGACTGGACGCAGGGCTGGACTGACTGGTTGCAGGGATGGACAGACTGGATGCAGGGCCGGACTGACTGGATGCAGGGATGGACAGACTGGACACAGGGATGGACAGATTGGACAGAGGGATGGAATGACTGGACGCAGGGCTGGACAGACTGGACACAGGGATGGACAGACTGGACACAGGGATGGACAGACTACATGCAGGGATGGACAGACTGGACGCAGGGATGGAGAGACTGGACACAGGGCTGGACAGACGGGACCAGGGATGGACAGACTGGACGCAGGGCTGGACAGAATGGACGCAGGGCTGGTCAGACTGGACGCAGGGCTGGACAGACTGGACGCAGAGCTGGACAGACTGTACGCAGGGATGGACAAACTGGACGCAGGGATGGACAGACTGGATGCAGGGACAGACAGACTGGACACAGGGATGGAGAGACTAGACGCAGGGCTGAACAGACTGGACGCAGGGATGGACAGACTGGACGCAGGGATGGACGGAGTGGATGCAGGGATGGACAGACTGGACACCGGGCTGTAGAGAATGGACGCAGGGATGGGCAGACTGTGTACAGGGATGGACAGACTGGACGTGGAGATGGACAGACTGGACACAGAGATGGACAGACTGGACGCAGGGATGGACAGACTTGACACAGAGATGGACAGACTGGATACAGGGATGGATTGACTGGATGCAGGGATGGACAGACTGGACGCACGGATGGACAGACTGGATGCAGGGACGGAGAGACTGGACGCACGGATGGAGAGACTGGATGCATGGATGGACAGACTGGACACAGGGATGGACAGACTGGACGCAGGTCTGGACAGACTGGACACAGGGATGGACAGACTGGACGCAGGGATGGACAGACTGGACACATGGATGGACAGACTGGACGCAGGGACGGAGAGAATGGACGCAGGGATGGACAGACTGGACGCAGGGATGGACAGACTGGATGCAGGGCTGGACAGACTGGATGCAGGGATGGACAGTCTGGATGCAGGGGTGGACAGACTGGACACAGGGATGGACAGACTGGACACAGAGATGGACAGACTGCACGCGGGGATGGACAGACTGGACACATAGATGGACAGACTAGATGCGGGGATGGACAGACTGGACGCGGAGATGGACAGACTGGACACTGAGATGGACAGACTGGACGCAGGGATGGACAGACTGGACGCCGAGGTGGACAGACTGGATGCAGGGATGGACAGACTGCATGCAAGGATGGAGAGACTCGACGCACGGGTGGAGATAATGGACGCAGGGATGGACAGACTGGACGCAGGGCTGGACAGACTGGACGCAGGGATGGACTGACTGGACACAGGGATGGAAAGGCTGGACACAGGAATGCATAGACAGGATGCAGGGATGGACAGACTGGATTCAGGGATGGACAGACGGGACGCAGGGATGGACAGACTGGACAAAGGGATGGAGAGACTGGATGCAGGGATGGACAGACTGGACACATGGATGGACAGACTGGATGCAGGGATGGACAGACTGGAAGTGGAGATGGACAGACTGGACGCAGGGATGGAGAGACTGGACACAGAGATGGACAGACTGGACGCAGGGATGGACAGACTGGACGCAGGGATGGACAGACTGGACGCACGGATGGACAGACTTGACGCAGGGATGGACAGACTGGATGCAGGGACGGAGAGAATGGACGCAGGGCTGGACAGACTGGACGCAGTGCTGGGCAGACGGGACACAGGGATGGACAGACTGGACGCAGGGCTGGACAGACTGGACGCAGGGCTGGACAGACTGGACACAGGGATGGACAGACTGGATGCAGGGCTGGATAGACTGGACGCAGGGATGGACAGAATGGACACAGGGATGGACAGACTGGACGCAGGGATGGACAGACTGGATGCAGGGACGGACAGACTGGACGCAGAGATGGACAGACTGGACACAGAGATGGACAGAGTGGACGCAGTGATGGAAAGACTGGACGCGGAGATGGACAGACTGGACACAGAGATGGACAGACTGGATGCAGGGATGGACAGACTGGACAGAGGGATGGACAGACTGGACGCAGGGCTGATCAGACTGGACACAGGGATGGACGGACTGGACACAGGGATGGACAGACTAGATGCAGGGATGGACAGACTGGACGCAGGGATGAAGAGACTGGACGTTGGGCTGGACAGACTGGACCCAGGGATGGACAGACTGGACGCAGGGATGGACAGACTGGACACAGGGCTGGACAGACTGGACGCAGGGCTGGACAGACTGTACGCAGGGATGGACGAACTGGACGCAGGGATGGACAGACTGGATGCAGGGACAGACAGACTGGACACAGGGATGGACAGACTAGACGCAGGGCTGGACGGACTGGACGCAGGGATGGACAGACTGGACGCAGGGATGGACGGAGTGGATGCAGGGATGGACAGACTGGACACCGGGCTGTAGAGAATGGACGCAGGGATGGACAGACTGGATGCAGGGATGGACAGACTGACACAGGGATGGACACACTTGACGCAGGGATGGACAGACTGGAAGCGGAGATGGACAGACTGGACACAGAGATGGACAGACTGGACACGGAGATGGACAGACTGCACACAGAGATGGACAGACTGGACGCAGGGATGGACAGACTGGACGCAGAGATGGACAGACTGGACGCAGGGATGGACAGACTGGACACAGGGATGGACAGACTGGACGCAGGGATGGACAGACTGGACGTAGGGACGGAGAGAATGGACGCAGGGATGGACAGACTGGACGCAGGGATGAACAGACTGGACGCAGGGCTGGACAGACTGGACACAGGGATGGACAGTCTGCATGCAGGGGTGGACAGACTGGACACAGGGATGGAAAGACTGGACTCAGAGATGGACAGACTGGACGCGGGGATGGACAGACTGGACGCGGAGATGGACAGACTGGACACCGAGATGGACAGACTGGACGCACGGATGGACAGACTGGACGCAGAGATGGACAGACTGGATGCAGGGATGGACAGACTGCATGCAAGAATGGAGAGACTGGACGCACGGATGGAGAAAATGGACGCAGGGATGGACAGACTGGACGCAGGGCTGGACAGACTGGACGCAGTGATGGACAGACAGGACGCAGGGATGGACAGACTGGATTCAGGGCTGGACTGACTGGATGCAGGGATGGACAGACTGGACACAGGGATGGACAGACTGGACAAAGGGATGGAATGACTGGACGCAGGGATGGACAGACTGGACGCAGGGATGGACGGACTGGACACAGGGCTGGACAGACTAGATGCAGGGATGGACAGACTGGACGCAGGGATGGAGAGACTGGACGCATGGATGGACAGACTGGACTTAGGGACGGAGAGAATGGACGCAGGGATGGACAGACTGGACGCGGGGATGGACAGACTGGACGCAGGGCTGGAAAGACTGGACACAGGGATGGACAGTCTGGATGCAGGGGTGGACAGACTGGACACAGGGATGGACAGACTGGACTCAGAGATGGACAGACTGGATGCGGGGATGGACAGACTGGACGCGGAGATGGACAGACTGGACACCGAGATGGACAGACTGGACGCAGGGATGGACAGACTGGACGCAGAGATGGACAGACTGGATGCAGGGATGGACAGACTGCATGCAAGAATGGAGAGACTGGACGCACGGATGGAGAAAATGGACGCAGGGATGGACAGACTGGACGCAGGGCTGAACAGACTGGACGCAGTGATGGACAGACTGGACGCAGGGATGGACAGACTGGATTCAGGGCTGGACTGACTGGATGCAGGGATGGACAGACTGGACACAGGGATGGACAGACTGGACAAAGGGATGGAATGACTGGACGCAGGGCTGGACAGACTGGACGCAGGGATGGACGGACTGGACACAGGGCTGGACAGACTAGATGCAGGGATGGACAGACTGGACACAGGGATGGAGAGACTGGACACAGGGCTGGACAGACGGGACCAGGGATGGACAGACTGGACGCAGGGCTGGACAGAATGGACGCAGGGATGGACAGACTGGACACAGGGCTGGACAGACTGGACGCAGAGCTGGACAGACTGTATGCAGGGATGGACGAACTGGACGCAGGGATGGACAGACTGGATGCCGGGACAGACAGACTGGACACAGGGATGGAGAGACTAGACGCAGGGCTGGATGGACTGGACGCAGGGATGGACAGACTGGACGCAGGGATGGACGGAGTGGATGCAGGGATGGACAGACTGGACACCGGGCTGTAGAGAATGGACGCAGGGATGGACAGACTGGATGCAGGGATGGACAGACTGGACGTGGAGATGGACAGACTGGACACAGAGATGGACAGACTGGACGCAGGGATGGACAGACTGGACACAGAGATGGACAGACTGGATACAGGGATGGATTGACTGGATGCAGGGATGGACAGACTGGACGCACGGATGGACAGACTGGATGCAGGGACGGAGAGACTGGACGCAGGGATGGACAGACTGGACACAGGGATGGACAGACTGGACACAGGGATGGACTGACTGGGCACAGGGATGTATGGACTGGACGCAGGGCTGGACAGACTGGACGCAGGGCTGGACAGACTGGACACAGGGATGGAAAGACTGGACACAGGAATGCACAGACAGGATGCAGGGATGGACAGACTGGATGCAGGGATGGACAGACTGGACGCAGGGATGGACAGACTGGACACAGGGATGGACAGACTGGATGCTGGGATGGACAGATTGGACACATGGATGGACAGACTGGATGCAGGGATGGACAGACTGGAAGTGGAGATGGACAGACTGGA
>JANJGN010000884.1:0-162500 GCA_026770705.1 Isurus oxyrinchus | reverse complement strand
GTCCTGGGAGTGTTTGATGGGGACAGTGTAGAGGGAGCTTTACTGTGTATCTAACCCCGTGCTGTACCTGTCCTGGTGTGTTTGATGGGGACAGTGTAGAGGGAGCTTTACTCTATATCTAACCCCGTGCTGTACCTGTCCAGGGAGTGTTTGATGGGGGACAGTGTAGAGGGAGCTTTACTCTGTATCTAACCCCGTGGTGTCCCTGTCCTGGGAGTGTTTGATGGGGACAGTGTAGAGGGAGATTTACTCTGTATCTAACTACGTGCTGTACCTGTCCTGGGAGTGTTTGATGGGGACAGTGTAGAGAGAGATTTACTCTGTATCTAAACCCGTGCTGTACCTGTCCTGGAAGTGTTTGATGGGGACAGTGTAGAGGGAGCTTTACTCTGTATCTAACCCCGTGGTGTCCCTGTCCTGGGAGTGTTTGATGGGACAGTGTAGAGGGAGCTTTACTCTGTATCTAACCCCGTGCTGTACCTGTCCTGGGAGTGTTTCATGGGGACAGTGCAGAGGGAGCTTTACTCTGTATCTAACCCCGTGCTGTACCTGTCCTGGGAGTGTTTGATGGGGACAGTGTACAGGGAGATTTACTCTGTATCAAACCCTATGCTGTACCTGTCCTGGGAGTGTTTGATGGGGACAGTGTAGAGGAGATTTACTCTGTATCTAACCCCGTGCTGTACCTGTCCTGGGAGTGTTTGATGGGGACAGTGTAGAGGGAGCTTTACTCTGTATCTAACCCCGTGCTGTACCTGTCCTGGAGTGTTTGATGGGGACAGTGTAGAGGGAGCATTACTCTTTTATCTAACCCCATGCTGTACCTGTCCTGGGAGTGTTTGATGGTGACAGTGTAGAGGGAGCTTTACTCTGTATCTAACCCCGTGCTGTACCTGTACTGGGAGTGTTTGATGGGGACACTGTAGAGGGAGCTTTACTCTGTATCTAACCACGTGCTGTACCTGTACTGGGAGTGTTTGATGGGGACAGTGTAGAGGGAGATTTACTCTGTATCTAACCCCGTGCTGTACCTGTCCTGGGAGTGTTTGATGGGGACAGTGTAGAGGGAGCTTTACTCTGTATCTAACCCCGTGCTGTACCTGTACTGGGAGTGTTTGATGGGGACACTGTAGAGGGAGCTTTACTCTGTATCTAACCCCGTGCTGTACCTGTCCTGGGAGTGTTTGATGGGGACAGTGTAGAGGGAGCTTTACTCTGTATCTAACCCCGTTCTGTACCTGTCCTGGGAGTGTTTGATGGGGACAGTGTAGAGGGAGCATTACTCTGTATCTAACCCCGTGCTGTACCTGTCCTGGGAGTGTTTGATGGGGACAGTGTAGAGGGAGATTTACTCCATATCTAACCCTGTGCTTTACCTGTCGTGGGAGTGTTTGATGGGGACAGTGTAGAGGGAGATTTACTGTGTATCTAACCCCGTGCTGTACCTGTCCTGGGAGTGTTTGATGGTGAGTGTGTAGAGGGAGCTTTACTCTGTATCTTACCCCGTGCTGCACCTGTCCTGGGAGTGTTTGCTGGAGACGGTGTAGAGGGAGCTTTACTCTGTATCTGACCCCGTGCTGTACCTGTCCGGGGAGTGTTTGATGGGGACAGTGTAGAGGGAGAGTTACTCTCTATCTATCCCCGTGCTGTACCTGTCCAGGGAGTGTTTGATGGGGACAGTGTAGAGGGAGCTTTACTCTGTATCTAACTCCGGGCTGTACCTGTCCTGGGAGTGTTTGATGGGGACAGTGTAGAGGGAGCTTTACTCTTTATCTGACACCCGTGCTGTACCTGTCCTGGGAACATTTGATCGGTACAGTGGAGAGGGAGATTTACTCCGTATCTAATCCAGTGCTGTACCTCTCCTAGGAGTGTTTGATGGGGACGGTGTAGAGGGAGATTTACTCTGTATCTAACCCCATGCTGTACCTGTCCTGGGAGTGTTTGATGGGGACAGTGTAGAGGGAGATTTACTCTGTATCTAACCCCGTGCTGTACCTGTCCTGGGAGTGTTTGATGGAGATAGTGTAGAGGGAGCTTTACTCTGTATCAAACCCCGTGCTGTACCTGTCCAGGGAGTGTTTGATGCGGACAGTGTAGTAGAAGGAGCTTTACTCTGTATCTAACCCCGTGCTGTACCTGTCCTGGGAGTGTTTGATGGGGACAGTGTAGAGGGAGGTTTACTCTGTATCTAACCCCGTGCTGTACCTGTCCTGGGAGTGTTTGATGGGGACAGTGCAGAGGGAGCTTTACTCTGTATCTAACCCCGTGCTGTACCTGTCCTGGGAGTGTTTGATGGGGACGGTGCAGAGGGAGATTTACTCTGTATCTAACTCCGTGCTGTATCTGTCCTGGAAGTGTTTGATGGGGACAATGTAGAGATATCTTTACTCTGTATCTAAACCCGTGCTTTTCCTGTCCTGGGAGTGTTTGATCGGGATGGTGCAGAAGGAGATTTACTCTGTATGTAATCCCATGCAGTACCTGTCCTGGGAGTGTTTGATCTGGTCAATGTACAGGGAGCTTTACTCTGTATCTAACCCCGTGCTGTACCTGTCCTGGGAGTGTTTGATGGGGACAGTGTAGAGGAAGATTTACTCTGTATCTAACCCCGTGCTGTACCTGTCGTGGGAGTGTTTGATGGGGACAGTGTAGAGGAAGATTTACTCTGTATCTAACCCTGTGCTGTACCTGTCCTGGGAGTGTTTGATGGGGAGGTGTAGCGGGAGCTTTACTCTGTATCTAACCCCGTGCTGTACCTGTCCTGGGAGTGTTTGTTGGGGACAGTGTAGAGGAAGATTTACTCTGTATCTAACCCCGTGCTGTACCTGTCGTGGGAGTGTTTGAATCGTACAGTGTAGAGGGAGTTTTACTCTGTATCTAACCCTGTGCTGTAACTGTCCTGGGAGTGTTTGATGGGGACAGTGTAGAGGGAGATTTACTCTGTATCTAACCACGTGCTGTGCCTGTCCTGGGAGTGTTTGATGGGGACGTTGAAGAGGGAGATTTACTCTGTTTCTAACCCCGTGCACTACCTGACCTGGGAGTGTTTGATGGGGATAGTGTAGAGGGATCTTCACTCTGTTAGTAACCATTATACGTGTCCTGGGAGTGTTTGATGGGGACGGTGCAGAGGGAGCTTTACTCTGTATCTAACCCCGTGCTTTTCCTGTCCTGGAGTTTTAGTTGGGGACAGTGTAGAGGGAGATTTACACTGTATCTATCCCTGTGCTCTACCTGTCCTGGGAGTGTTTGATGGGGACAGTGTAGAGGGAGATTTACTCTGTATCGAACCTTGTGCTGTCCCTGTCCTTGGAGTGTTTGATGAGGACAGTGTAGAGGGAGCTTTATTCTGTATCAAACCCCGTGCTGTACCTGTCCTGGGAGAGTTTGATGGGGACAGTGTAGATGGAGTTTACTCTGTGTCTAACCCCGTGCTGTACCTGTCTTGGGAGTGTTTGATGGGGACAGTGTAGAGTGAGATTTACTCTGTATCTAACCCCATGCTGTACCTGTCCTGGGAGTGTTTGATGGGGACAGTGCAGAGGGAGCTTTACTCTATATCTAACCCCGTGCTGTACCTGTCTTGGGAGTGTTTGATGGGGACAGTGTAGAGTGAGATTTACTCTGTATCTAACCCTGTGCTGTACCTGTCCTGGGAGTGTTTGATGGGGACAGTGCAGAGGGAGATTTACTCTGTATCTAAGTCCGTGCTTTTCCTGTCCTGGGAGTGTTTGATCGGGATGGTGTAGAAGGAGCTTTACTCTGTATCTAACCCCATGCAGTACCTGTCCTGGGAGTGTTTGATGGGGACAGTGTAGAGGAAGATTTACTCTGTATCTAACCCTGTGCTGTACCTGTCCTGGGAGTGTTCGATCGGGACAGTGCAGAGGGAGATTTACTCTGTATCTAAGTCCGTGCTTTTCCTGTCCTGGGAGTGTTTGATCGGGATGGTGTAGAAGGAGCTTTACTCTGTATGTAATCCCATGCAGTACCTGTCCTGGGAGTGTTTGATGGGGACAGTGCAGAGGGAGATTTACTCTGTTTCCAACCCCGTGCACTACCTGACCTGGGAGTGTTTGATGGGGACAGTGTAGAGGGATCTTCACTCTGTTAGTAACCCCGTGCTGTACCTGTCCTGGGAGTGTTTGATGGGGACAGTGTAGATGGAGATTTACTCTGTATCTAACCCCGTGCTGTACCTGTCCTGGGAGTTTTAGTTGGGGACAGTGTAGAGGGAGATTTACTCTGTATGTAACCCCGTGCTGTACCTGTCCTGTGAGTGTTTGAAGGGGACGGTGAAGAGGGATCTTTAATCTGTATCTAACCCCGTGCTGTACTTGTCCTGGGAGTGTTTGATGGGGACAGTGTAGTGGAGATTTAATCTGTATCTAACCCCGTGCTGTACCTGTCCTGGGAGTGTTTGATGGGGACACTGTAGAAGGAGCTTTACTCTGTATCTAACCCCGTGCTGTACCGGTCCTGGGAGTGTTTGATGGGGACAGTGTTGAGGGAGATTTACTCTGTATCTAACACCGTGCTGTACCTGTCCTGGGAGTGTTTGATGGGGACAGTGTGGAGGGAGATTTACTCTGTATCTAACCCTGTGCTGTACCTGTCCTGGGAGTGTTTGATGGGGACAGTGTAGAGGGTGATTTACTCTCTATCTAACCCCGTGCTGTACCTGTCCTGGGAGTGTTTGATGGGGACAGTGTAGAGGGAGCTTTACTCTGTATCTAACCCCGTGCTGTACCTGTCCTGGGAGTGTTTGATGGGGACAGTGTAGAGGGAGCATTCCTCTGTATCTAATTCCGTGCTGTACGTTTCCTGGGAGTGTTTGATGGGGATGGTGTAGAGGGAGATTTACTCTGTATCTAACCACGTGGGGTACCTGTTCTGGGAGTGTTTGATGGGGACGGTGCAGAGGGAGATTTACTCTGTATCTAACCCCCCGTGCTGTACCTGTCCTGGGACTGTTTGATGGGGACGGTGCAGAGGGAGATTTACTCTGTATCTAACCCCGTGCTGTCCCTGTCCTGGGAGTGTTTGATGGGGACGGTGTGGAGGGAGATTTACTCTGTATCTAACCCCGTGCTGTACCTGTCCTGGGAGTGTTTGATGGGGACAGTGTAGATAGAGATTTACTCTGTATCTATCCCCATGCTGTACCTGTCCTGGGAGTGTTTGATGGGGACAGTTTAGAGGGAGATTTACTCTGTATCTAACCCCGTGCTGTACATCTCCTGGGAGTGTTTGCTGGAGATGGTGTAGAGGCAGCTTTACTCTGTATCTAACCCCGTGCTTTACCTGTCCTGGGAGTGTTTGATGAGGACAGTGTAGAGGGAGCTTTACTCTGTATCTAACCCTTTGCTGTACCTGTCCTGTGAGTGATTGAAGGGGACGGTGAAGAGGGATCTTTAATCTGTATCTAACCCCGTGCTGTACTTGTCCTGGGAGTGTTTGATGGGGACAGTGTAGAGGGAGATTTAATCTGTATCTAACCCCGTGCTGTACCTGTCCTGGGAGTGTTTGATGGGGTCAGTGTAGATAGAGATTTACTCTGTATCTAACTTCGTGCTGTACCTGTCCTGGGAGTGTTTGATGGGGACAGTGTGGAGGGAGCTTTACTCTGTATCTATCCCCATGCTGTAGCTGTCCTGGGAGTGTTTGATGGGGACGGTGTAGAGGGAGCTTTACTTTGTATCTAACCCCGTGCTGTACCTGTCCTGGGAGTGTTTGATGGGCACACTGTAGAGGGAGCTTTACACTGTATCTAACCCCGTGCTGTACCTGTCCTGGGAGTGTTTGATGGGGACAGTGTAGAGGGAGCTTTACTCTGTATCTAACCCCGTGCTGTACCTGTCCTGGGAGTGTTTGATGGGGACAGTGTAGAGGGAGATTTACTCTGTATCTAACCCCGTGCTGTACCTGTCCTGGGAGTGTTTGATGGGGACAGTGTAGAGGGAGCTTTACTCTGTATCTAACCCCGCGCTGTACCTGTCCTGGGAGTGTTTGATGGGGACAGTGTAGAGGGAGAATTACTCTGTATCTAACCCTGTGCTGTACCTGTCCTGTGAGTGTTTGAAGGGGACGGTGAAGAGGGATCTTTAATCTGTATCTAACCCCGTGCTGTACTTGTCCTGGGAGTGTTTGATGGGGACAGTGTAGTGGAGATTTAATCTGTATCTAACCCCGTGCTGTACCTGTCCTGGGAGTGTTTGATGGGGACACTGTAGAAGGAGCTTTACTCTGTATCTAACCCCGTGCTGTACCGGTCCTGGGAGTGTTTGATGGGGACAGTGTTGAGGGAGATTTACTCTGTATCTAACCCCGTGCTGTACCTGTCCTGGGAGTGTTTGATGGGGACAGTGTGGAGGGAGATTTACTCTGTATCTAACCCTGTGCTGTACCTGTCCTGGGAGTGTTTGATGGGGACAGTGTAGAGGGTGATTTACTCTCTATCTAACCCCGTGCTGTACCTGTCCTGGGAGTGTTTGATGGGGACAGTGTAGAGGGAGCTTTACTCTGTATCTAACCCCGTGCTGTACCTGTCCTGGGAGTGTTTGATGGGGACAGTGTAGAGGGAGCATTCCTCTGTATCTAATTCCGTGCTGTACGTTTCCTGGGAGTGTTTGATGGGGATGGTGTAGAGGGAGATTTACTCTGTATCTAACCACGTGGGGTACCTGTTCTGGGAGTGTTTGATGGGGACGGTGCAGAGGGAGATTTACTCTGTATCTAACCCCGTGCTGTACCTGTCCTGGGACTGTTTGATGGGGACGGTGCAGAGGGAGATTTACTCTGTATCTAACCCCGTGCTGTCCCTGTCCTGGGAGTGTTTGATGGGGACGGTGTGGAGGGAGATTTACTCTGTATCTAACCCCGTGCTGTACCTGTCCTGGGAGTGTTTGATGGGGACAGTGTAGATAGAGATTTACTCTGTATCTAACCCCATGCTGTAACTGTCCTGGGAGTGTTTGATGGGGACAGTTTAGAGGGAGATTTACTCTGTATCTAACCCCGTGCTGTACATCTCCTGGGAGTGTTTGCTGGGGATGGTGTAGAGGGAGCTTTACTCTGTATCTAACCCCGTGCTGTACCTGTCCTGGGAGTGTTTGATGAGGACAGTGTAGAGGGAGCTTTACTCTGTATCTAACCCTGTGCTGTACCTGTCCTGTGAGTGATTGAAGGGGACGGTGAAGAGGGATCTTTAATCTGTATCTAACCCCGTGCTGTACTTGTCCTGGGAGTGTTTGATGGGGACAGTGTAGAGGGAGATTTAATCTGTATCTAACCCCGTGCTGTACCTGTCCTGGGAGTGTTTGATGGGGACACTGTAGAAGGAGCTTTACTCTGAATCTAACCCCGTGCTGTACCTGTCCTGGGAGTGTTTGATGGGGAAAGTGTAGAGGGAGATTTACTCTGAATCTAACCCCGTGCTGTCCCTGTCCTGGGAGTGTTTGATGGGCACACTGTAGAGGGAGCTTTACTCTGTATCTAACCCCGTGCTGTACCTGTCCTGGGAGTGTTTGATGGGGACAGTGTAGAGGGAGCTTTACTCTGTATCTAACCCCGTGCTGTACCTGTCCTGGGAGTGTTTGATGGGGACAGGTTCGAGGGAGATTTACCCTCTATCTAACCCCGTGCTGTACCTGTCCTGGGAGTGTTTGATGGGGACGGTGTAGAGGTAGCTTTACTCTGTATCTAACCCCGTGCTGTACCTGTCCTGGGAGTGTTCGATGGGGACAGTGTAGAGGGAGAATTACTCTGTATCTAACCCCGCGCAGTACCTGTCCTGGGAGTGTTTGATGGGCACACTGTAGAGGGAGCTTTACTCTGTATCTAACCCCGTGCTGTACCTGTCCTGGGAGTGTTCGATGGGGACAGTGTAGAGGGAGAATTACTCTGTATCTAACCCCGCGCAGTACCTGTCCTGGGAGTGTTTGATGGGGACAGTGTAGAGGGAGAATTACTCTGTATCTAACCCTGAGCTGTACCTGTCCTGGGAGTGTTTGTTGAGTACATTGTAGAGACAGATTTACTCTGAATCTAACCCCATGCAGTACCTGTCATGGGAGTGTGTGATGGAGGGAATGTAGAGGGATCTGTACTGTATATCTAACCCCATGCTGTATCTGTCCTGGGTGTGTTTGAGGGGGACAGTGTAGGGGGAGATTTACTCTGTATCTAACCCCGTGCTGTACCAGTCCTGGAATGTTTGATGGGGACAGTGTAGAGTGAGCTTTACTCTGTACCTTACCCCGTGCTTTACCTGTCCTGGGAGTATTTGTTGGAGACAGTGCAGAGGGAGCTTTACTCTGTATCTAACCCCGTGCTGTACCTGTCCTGGGAGTGTTTGATGGGGACAGTGTAGAGGGAGCTTTACTCTGTATCTAACCCCGTGCTGTACCTGTCCTGGGAGTGTTTGATGGGGACAGTGTAGAGGGAGCTTTACTCTGTATCTAACCCCGTGCTGTACCTGTCCTGGGAGTGTTTGATGGGGACAGTGTAGAGGGAGCTTTACTCTGTATCTAACCCCGTGCTGTACCAGTCCTGGAATGTTTGATGGGGACAGTGTAGAGTGAGCTTTACTCTGTACCTTACCCCGTGCTTTACCTGTCCTGGGAGTATTTGTTGGAGACAGTGCAGAGGGAGCTTTACTCTGTATCTAACCCCGTGCTGTACCTGTCCTGGGAGTGTTTGATGGGGACAGTGTAGAGGGAGCTTTACTCTGTATCTAACCCCGTGCTGTACCTGTCCTGGGAGTGTTTGATGGGGACAGTGTAGAGGGAGCTTTACTCTGTATCTAACCCCGTGCTGTACCTGTCCTGGGAGTGTTTGATGGGGACAGTGTAGAGGGAGCTTTACTCTGTATCTAACCCCGTGCTGTACCTGTCCTGGGAGTGTTTGTTGAGTACATTGTAGAGAAAGATTTACTCTGAATCTAACCCCATGCTGTACCTGTCATGGGAGTGTGTGATGGAGGCAGTGTAGAGGGAGCTTTACTCTGTTCCAATCCCTTTGCTGTACCTTTCCTGGGTGTGTTTGATGGGGACAGTGTAGAGGGATCAGTACTGTATATCTAACCCCGTGCTGTGCCTGTCCTTGGAGTGTTTGATGGGGACAGTGTAGAGGGAGCTTTACTCTGTATCTAACCCCGTGCTGTACCTGTCCTGGGAGTGTTTGATGGGGACAGTGTAGGGGGAGCTTTACTCTGTATCTAACCTCGTGCTGTACCTGTCCTGGGAGTGTTTGATGGGGACAGTGTAGGGGGAGCTTTACTCTGTATCTAACCTCGTGCTGTACCTGTCCTGGGAGTGTTTGATGGGGACAGTGTAGGGGGAGCTTTACTCTGTATCTAACCTCGTGCTGTACCTGTCCTGGGAGTGTTTGATCGGGACAGTGTAGAGGGAGCTTTACTCTGTATCTAACACCGTGCTGTACCTGCCCTGGGATTGTTTGATGGGGACAGTGTAGAGGGAGATTTACTCTGTATCTAACCCCGTGCTGTACCTGTCCTGGGAGTGTTTGATGGGGACGGTGTAGATGGAGCTTTACTCTGTATCTAACCCCGTGCTGTACCTGTCCTGGGAGTGTTTGATGGGGACGGTGTAGAGGGAGATTTACTCTGTATCTAACCCCTTGCTGTACCTGTCCTGGGAGTGTTTGATGGGGACGGTGTAGAGGGAGATTTACTCTGTATCTAAACCCGTGCTGTACCTGTCCTGGGAGTGTTTGATCGGGACAGTGTAGAGGGAGCTTTACTCTGTATCTAACCCCGTGCTGTACCTGTCCTGGGAGTGTTTGATAGGGACAGTGTAGAGGGAGCTTTACTCTGTATCTAACCCCGTGCTTTACCTGTCCTGGGAGTGTTTGATGGGGACAGTGTAGAGGGAGCTTTACTCTGTATCTATCCCCGTGCTGTACCTGTCCTGGGAGTGTTCGTTGGGTACAGTGTAGAGGGATTTGTACTGTATATCTAACCCCGTGCTGTACCTGTCCTGGGAGTGTTTGATGGGGACAGTGAAGAGGGAGATTTACTCTGTATCTAACCCCATGCTGTACCAGTCCTGGAATGTTTGATGGGGACAGTGTAGAGGGAGCTTTACTCTGTATCTAACCCCGTGCTGTACCTGTCCTGGGAGTTTTTGATGGGGACAGTGTAGAGGGAGATTTACTCTGTATCTAACCCCGTGCTGCACCTGTCCTGGGAGTGTATGATGGGGACTGTGTAGAGGGAGATTTACTCTGTATCTAACACCGTGCTGTACCTATCCTGGGAGTGTTTGATGGGGACAGTGTAGAGGGAGCTTTACTCTGTATCTAACCCCGTGCTGTACCTGTCCTGGGAGTGTTTGATGGGGACTGTGTAGAGGGAGATTTACTCTGTATCTAACCCCGTGCTGTACCTGTCCTGGGAGTGTATGATGGGGACTGTGTAGAGGGAGATTTACTCTGTATCTAACCCCGTGCTGTACCGGTCCTGGAATGTTTGATGGGGACAGTGTAGAGGGAGATTTACTCTGTATCTAACCCCGAGCTGTAACTGTCCTGGGAGTTTTTGATGGGGACAGTGCAGAGGGAGCTTTATTCTGTATCTAACCCTGTGCTGTACCTGTCCTGGGAGTGTTTGATGGGGACGGTGCAGAGGGAGCTTTACTCTGTATCTAACCCCGTGCGGTACCTATCCTGGGAGTGTTTGATGGGGACAGTGTAGAGGGAGATTTAGTCAGTATCTAACCCCGTGCTGTACCTGTCCTGGTATTGTTTGATGTGGAAGGTTAAGGGGGTAGCTTTACTCTGTATCTAACCCCGCGCAGTACCTGTCCTGGGAGTGTTTGATGGGGACAGTGTAGAGGGAGATTTACTCTGTATCTAACCCTGAGCTGTACCTGTCCTGTGAGTGTTTGTTGAGTACATTGTAGAGACAGATTTACTCTGAATCTAACCCCATGCAGTACCTGTCATGGGAGTGTGTGATGGAGGGAATGTAGAGGGATCTGTACTGTATATCTAACCCTGTGCTGTAACTGTCCTGGGTGTGTTTGAGGGGGACAGTGTAGGGGGAGATTTACTCTGTATCTAACCCCGTGCTGTACCAGTCCTGGAATGTTTGATGGGGCGGTGTAGAGTGAGCTTTACTCTGTACCTTACCCCGTGCTTTACATGTCCTGGGAGTATTTGTTGGGGACAGTGCAGAGGGAGCTTTACTCTGTATCTAACCCCGTGCTGTACCTGTCCTGGGAGTGTTTGATGGGGACAGTGTAGAGGGAGCTTTACTCTGTATCTAACCCCGTGCTGTACCTGTCCTGGGAGTGTTTGATGGGGACGGTGTAGAGGGAGCTTTACTCTGTATCTAACCCCGTGCTGTACCTGTCCTGGGAGTGTTTGATGGGGACGGTGCAGAGGGAGCTTTACTCTGTATCTAACCCCGTGCTGTACCTGTCCTGGGAGTGTGTGATGGAGGCAGTGTAGAGGGAGCTTTACTCTGTTCCAATCCCTTTGCTGTACCTTTCCTGGGTGTGTTTGATGGGGACAGTGCAGAGGGAGATTTACTCTGTATCTAACCCCGTGCTGTACCTGTCCTGGGAGTGTTTGATAGGGACAGTGTAGCGGGAGATTTACTCTGTATCTAACCCCGTGCTGTACCTGTCCTGGGAGTGTTTGATGGGGACAGTGTAGAGGGAGATTTACTCTGTATCTAACCCCGTGCTGTACCTGTCCTGGGAGTGTTTGATGGGGACGGTGTAGAGGGAGATTTACTCTGTATCTAACCCCGTGCTGTACCTGTCCTGGGAGTGTTTGATGGGGACAGTGTAGAGGGAGCTTTACTCTGTATCTAACCCCGTGCTGTACCTGTCCTGGGAGTGTTTGATAGGGACAGTGTAGCGGGAGATTTACTCTGTATCTAACCCCGTGCTGTACCTGTCGTGGGAGTGTTTGATGGGGACAGTGTAGGGGGAGCTTTACTCTGTATCTAACCTCGTGCTGTACCTGTCCTGGGAGTGTTTCAGGTGGACAGTGTAGAGGGAGCTTTACTCTGTATCTAACCCCGTGCTGTACCTGTCCTGGGAGTGTTTGATAGGGACAGTGTAGCGGGAGATTTACTCTGTATCTAACCCCGTGCTGTACCTGTCCTGGGAGTGTTTGATGGGGACAGTGTAGAGGGAGATTTACTCTGTATCTAACCCCGTGCTGTACCTGTCCTGGGAGTGTTTGATGGGGACGGTGTAGAGGGAGATTTACTCTGTATCTAACCCCGTGCTGTACCTGTCCTGGGAGTGTTTGATGGGGACGGTGTAGAGGGAGATTTACTCTGTATCTAACCCCGTGCTGTACCTGTCCTGGGAGTGTTTGATGGGGACAGTGTAGAGGGAGATTTACTCTGTATCTAACCCCGTGCTGTACCTGTCCTGGGAGTGTTTGATGGGGACGGTGTAGAGGGAGCTTTTCTCTGTATCTAACCCCGTGCTGTACCTGTCCTGGGAGTCTTTGATGGGGACAGTGTAGAGGGAGATTTACTCTGTATCTAACCCCGTGCTGTACCTGTCCTGGGAGTGTTTGATGGGGACAGTGTAGAGGAAGATTTACTCTGTATCTAACCCCGTGCTGTACCTGTCCTGGGTGTGTTTGATGGGGACGATGTAGAGCGAGCTTTACTTTGAATCTAACCCCGTGCTGTACCTGTCCTGGGAGTCTTTGATGGGGACAGTGTAGAGGGAGATTTCCACTGTATCTAACCCCGTGCTGTACCTGTGCTGGGAGTGTTTGATGGGGACAGTGTAGAGGGAGCTTTACTCTGTATCTAACCCCGTGCTGCACCTGTCCTGGGACTGTTTGATGGGGACAGTGTTGAGGGAGCTTTACTCTGTATCTAACCCCGTGCTGTACCTGTCCTGGGAGTGTTTGATGGGGACAGGTTCGAGGGAGATTTACCCTCTATCTAACCCCGTGCTGTACCTGTCCTGGGAGTGTTTGATGGGGACGGTGTAGAGGGAGATTTACTCTGTATCTAACTCCGTGCTGTACCTGTCCTGGGATTGTTTGATGTGGAAGGTTAAGGGGGTAGCTTTATTCAGTATCTAACCCCGCGCTGTACCTGTTCTGGGAGTGTTTGATGGGGACAGTGTAGAGGGAGATTTACTCTGTATCTAACCCTGAGCTGTACCTGTCCTGGGAGTGTTTGTTGAGTACATTGTAGAGACAGATTTACTCTGAATCTAACCCCATGCAGTACCTGTTATGGGAGTGTGTGATGGAGGGAATGTAGAGGGATCTGTACTGTATATCTAACCCCGTGCTGTATCTGTCCTGGGTGTGTTTGAGGGGGACAGTGTAGGGGGAGATTTACTCTGTATCTAACCCCGTGCTGTACCTGTCCTGGGAGTGTTTGATGGGGACGGTGTAGAGGGAGCTTTACTCTGTATCTAACCCCGTGCTGTACCTGTCCTGGGAGTGTTTGATGGGGACGGTGTAGAGGGAGATTTACTCAGTATCTAACCCCGTGCTGTACCTGTCCTGGGAGTGTTTGATGGGGACGGTGTAGAGGGAGATTTACTCTGTATCTAACCCCATGCTGTACCTGTCCTGGGAGTGTGTGATGGGGACGCTGTAGAGGGAGCTTTACGCTGTATCTAACCCCGTGCTGTACCTGTCCTGGGAGTGTTTGATCGGGACAGTGTAGAGGGAGCTTTACTCTGTATCTTACACCGTGCTGTACCTGTCCTGGGAGTGTTTGATGGGGACAGTGATGAGGGAGCTTTACTCTGTATCTAACCCCGTGCTGTACCTGTCCTGGGAGTGTTTGATGGGGACAGTCTAGAGGGAGCTTTACTCTGTACCTAACCCCGTGCTGTACCTGTCCTGGGAGTGTTTGATGGGGACAGTGTAGAATGAGGTTTACTCTGTATCTAACCCCGTGCTGTACCTGTCCTGGGAGTGTTTGATGGGGGCAGTGTAGAGGGAGATTTACTCTGTACCTAACCCCGTGCTGTACCTGTCCTGGGAGTGTTTGATGGGGACAGTGTAGAGGGAGCTTTGCTCTGTATCTAACCCCGTGCTGTACCTGTCCTGGGAGTGTTTGATGGGGACAGTGTAGAGGGAGATTTACTCTGTATCTATCCCCGTGCTGTACCTTTCCTGGGAGTGATTGATGGGGACAGTGTAGAGGGAGATTTACTCTGTATCTAACCCCGTGCTGTACCTGTCCTGGGAGTGTTTGATGGGGACAGTGTAGAGGGAGAGTTACTCTGTATCTATCCCTGTGCTGTACCTGTCCTGGGAGTGTTTGATGGGGACAGTGTAGAGGAAGCTTTACTCTGTATCTAACCCCGTGCTGTACCTGTCCTGGGAGTGTTTGATGGGAACAGTGCAGAGGGAGCTTTACTCTGTATCTAACTTCGTGCTGTACCTGTCCTGGGAGTGTTTGATGGGGACAGTGTGGAGGGAGCTTTACTCTGTATCTTTCCCCGTGCTGTACCTGTCCTGGGAGTGTTTGATGGGGACAGTGTAGAGGGAGCTTTACTCTGTATCTAACCCCATGCTGTACCTGTCCTGGGAGTGTTTGATGGGGACAGTGTAGAGGGAGCTTTACTTTGTATCTAACCCCGTGCTGTACCTGTCCTGGGAGTGTTTGATGGGCACACTGTAGAGGGAGCTTTACACTGTATCTAACCCCGTGCTATACCTGTCCTAAGAGTGTTTGATGGGCACACTGTAGAGGGAGCTTTACTCTGTATCTAACCCCGTGCTGTACCTGTCCTGGGAGTGTTTGATGGGGACAGGTTCGAGGGAGATTTACCCTCTATCTAACCCCGTGCTGTACCTGTCCTGGGGGTGTTTGATGGGGACAGTGTAGAGGGAGATTTACTCTGTATCTAACCCTGAGCTGTACCTGTCCTGTGAGTGTTTGTTGAGTACATTGTAGAGACAGATTTACTCTGAATCTAACCCCATGCAGTACCTGTCATGGGAGTGTGTGATGGAGGGAATGTAGAGGGATCTGTACTGTATATCTAACCCTGTGCTGTAACTGTCCTGGGTGTGTTTGAGGGGGACAGTGTAGGGGGAGATTTACTCTGTATCTAACCCCGTGCTGTACCAGTCCTGGAATGTTTGATGGGGCGGTGTAGAGTGAGCTTTACTCTGTACCTTACCCCGTGCTTTACATGTCCTGGGAGTATTTGTTGGGGACAGTGCAGAGGGAGCTTTACTCTGTATCTAACCCCGTGCTGTACCTGTCCTGGGAGTGTTTGATGGGGACAGTGTAGAGGGAGCTTTACTCTGTATCTAACCCCGTGCTGTACCTGTCCTGGGAGTGTTTGATGGGGACGGTGTAGAGGGAGCTTTACTCTGTATCTAACCCCGTGCTGTACCTGTCCTGGGAGTGTTTGATGGGGACGGTGCAGAGGGAGCTTTACTCTGTATCTAACCCCGTGCTGTACCTGTCCTGGGAGTGTGTGATGGAGGCAGTGTAGAGGGAGCTTTACTCTGTTCCAATCCCTTTGCTGTACCTTTCCTGGGTGTGTTTGATGGGGACAGTGCAGAGGGAGATTTACTCTGTATCTAACCCCGTGCTGTACCTGTCCTGGGAGTGTTTGATAGGGACAGTGTAGCGGGAGATTTACTCTGTATCTAACCCCGTGCTGTACCTGTCCTGGGAGTGTTTGATGGGGACAGTGTAGAGGGAGATTTACTCTGTATCTAACCCCGTGCTGTACCTGTCCTGGGAGTGTTTGATGGGGACGGTGTAGAGGGAGATTTACTCTGTATCTAACCCCGTGCTGTACCTGTCCTGGGAGTGTTTGATGGGGACAGTGTAGAGGGAGCTTTACTCTGTATCTAACCCCGTGCTGTACCTGTCCTGGGAGTGTTTGATAGGGACAGTGTAGCGGGAGATTTGCTCTGTATCTAACCCCGTGCTGTACCTGTCGTGGGAGTGTTTGATGGGGACAGTGTAGGGGGAGCTTTACTCTGTATCTAACCTCGTGCTGTACCTGTCCTGGGAGTGTTTCAGGTGGACAGTGTAGAGGGAGCTTTACTCTGTATCTAACCCCGTGCTGTACCTGTCCTGGGAGTGTTTGATAGGGACAGTGTAGCGGGAGATTTACTCTGTATCTAACCCCGTGCTGTACCTGTCCTGGGAGTGTTTGATGGGGACAGTGTAGAGGGAGATTTACTCTGTATCTAACCCCGTGCTGTACCTGTCCTGGGAGTGTTTGATGGGGACGGTGTAGAGGGAGATTTACTCTGTATCTAACCCCGTGCTGTACCTGTCCTGGGAGTGTTTGATGGGGACGGTGTAGAGGGAGATTTACTCTGTATCTAACCCCGTGCTGTACCTGTCCTGGGAGTGTTTGATGGGGACAGTGTAGAGGGAGATTTACTCTGTATCTAACCCCGTGCTGTACCTGTCCTGGGAGTGTTTGATGGGGACGGTGTAGAGGGAGCTTTTCTCTGTATCTAACCCCGTGCTGTACCTGTCCTGGGAGTCTTTGATGGGGACAGTGTAGAGGGAGATTTACTCTGTATCTAACCCCGTGCTGTACCTGTCCTGGGAGTGTTTGATGGGGACAGTGTAGAGGAAGATTTACTCTGTATCTAACCCCGTGCTGTACCTGTCCTGGGTGTGTTTGATGGGGACGATGTAGAGCGAGCTTTACTTTGAATCTAACCCCGTGCTGTACCTGTCCTGGGAGTCTTTGATGGGGACAGTGTAGAGGGAGATTTCCACTGTATCTAACCCCGTGCTGTACCTGTGCTGGGAGTGTTTGATGGGGACAGTGTAGAGGGAGCTTTACTCTGTATCTAACCCCGTGCTGCACCTGTCCTGGGACTGTTTGATGGGGACAGTGTTGAGGGAGCTTTACTCTGTATCTAACCCCGTGCTGTACCTGTCCTGGGAGTGTTTGATGGGGACAGGTTCGAGGGAGATTTACCCTCTATCTAACCCCGTGCTGTACCTGTCCTGGGAGTGTTTGATGGGGACGGTGTAGAGGGAGATTTACTCTGTATCTAACTCCGTGCTGTACCTGTCCTGGGATTGTTTGATGTGGAAGGTTAAGGGGGTAGCTTTATTCAGTATCTAACCCCGCGCTGTACCTGTTCTGGGAGTGTTTGATGGGGACAGTGTAGAGGGAGATTTACTCTGTATCTAACCCTGAGCTGTACCTGTCCTGGGAGTGTTTGTTGAGTACATTGTAGAGACAGATTTACTCTGAATCTAACCCCATGCAGTACCTGTTATGGGAGTGTGTGATGGAGGGAATGTAGAGGGATCTGTACTGTATATCTAACCCCGTGCTGTATCTGTCCTGGGTGTGTTTGAGGGGGACAGTGTAGGGGGAGATTTACTCTGTATCTAACCCCGTGCTGTACCTGTCCTGGGAGTGTTTGATGGGGACGGTGTAGAGGGAGCTTTACTCTGTATCTAACCCCGTGCTGTACCTGTCCTGGGAGTGTTTGATGGGGACGGTGTAGAGGGAGATTTACTCAGTATCTAACCCCGTGCTGTACCTGTCCTGGGAGTGTTTGATGGGGACGGTGTAGAGGGAGATTTACTCTGTATCTAACCCCATGCTGTACCTGTCCTGGGAGTGTGTGATGGGGACGCTGTAGAGGGAGCTTTACGCTGTATCTAACCCCGTGCTGTACCTGTCCTGGGAGTGTTTGATCGGGACAGTGTAGAGGGAGCTTTACTCTGTATCTTACACCGTGCTGTACCTGTCCTGGGAGTGTTTGATGGGGACAGTGATGAGGGAGCTTTACTCTGTATCTAACCCCGTGCTGTACCTGTCCTGGGAGTGTTTGATGGGGACAGTCTAGAGGGAGCTTTACTCTGTACCTAACCCCGTGCTGTACCTGTCCTGGGAGTGTTTGATGGGGACAGTGTAGAATGAGGTTTACTCTGTATCTAACCCCGTGCTGTACCTGTCCTGGGAGTGTTTGATGGGGGCAGTGTAGAGGGAGATTTACTCTGTACCTAACCCCGTGCTGTACCTGTCCTGGGAGTGTTTGATGGGGACAGTGTAGAGGGAGCTTTGCTCTGTATCTAACCCCGTGCTGTACCTGTCCTGGGAGTGTTTGATGGGGACAGTGTAGAGGGAGATTTACTCTGTATCTATCCCCGTGCTGTACCTTTCCTGGGAGTGATTGATGGGGACAGTGTAGAGGGAGATTTACTCTGTATCTAACCCCGTGCTGTACCTGTCCTGGGAGTGTTTGATGGGGACAGTGTAGAGGGAGAGTTACTCTGTATCTATCCCTGTGCTGTACCTGTCCTGGGAGTGTTTGATGGGGACAGTGTAGAGGAAGCTTTACTCTGTATCTAACCCCGTGCTGTACCTGTCCTGGGAGTGTTTGATGGGAACAGTGCAGAGGGAGCTTTACTCTGTATCTAACTTCGTGCTGTACCTGTCCTGGGAGTGTTTGATGGGGACAGTGTGGAGGGAGCTTTACTCTGTATCTTTCCCCGTGCTGTACCTGTCCTGGGAGTGTTTGATGGGGACAGTGTAGAGGGAGCTTTACTCTGTATCTAACCCCATGCTGTACCTGTCCTGGGAGTGTTTGATGGGGACAGTGTAGAGGGAGCTTTACTTTGTATCTAACCCCGTGCTGTACCTGTCCTGGGAGTGTTTGATGGGCACACTGTAGAGGGAGCTTTACACTGTATCTAACCCCGTGCTATACCTGTCCTAAGAGTGTTTGATGGGCACACTGTAGAGGGAGCTTTACTCTGTATCTAACCCCGTGCTGTACCTGTCCTGGGAGTGTTTGATGGGGACAGGTTCGAGGGAGATTTACCCTCTATCTAACCCCGTGCTGTACCTGTCCTGGGGGTGTTTGATGGGGACGGTGTAGAGGGAGATTTACTCTGTATCTAACCCCGTGCTGTACCTGTCCTGGGAGTGTTTGATGGGGACAGTGTAGAGGGAGCTTTACTCTGTATCTAACCCCGCGCTGTACCTGTCCTGGGAGTGTTTGATGGGGACAGTGTAGAGGGAGATTTACTCTGTATCTAACCCTGAGCTGTACCTGTCCTGGGAGTGTTTGTTGAGTACATTGCAGAGACAGATTTACTCTGAATCTAACCCCATGCAGTACCTGTCATGGGAGTGTGTGATGGAGGGAATGTAGAGGGATCTGTACTGTATATCTAACCCCGTGCTGTAACTGTCTTGGATGTGTTTGAGGGGGACAGTGTAGGGGGAGATTTACTCTGTATCTAACCCCGTGCTGTACCAGTCCTGGAATGTTTGATGGGGCGGTGTATAGTGAGCTTTACTCTGTACCTTACCCCGTGCTTTACCTGTCCTGGGAGTATTTGTTGGGGACAGTGCAGAGGGAGCTTTTCTCTGTATCTAACCCCGTGCTGTACCTGTCCTGGGAGTGTTTGATGGGGACGGTGCAGAGGGAGCTTTACTCTGTATCTAACCCCGTGCTGTACCTGTCCTGGGAGTGTTTGATGGGGACAGTGTAGAGGGAGCTTTACTCTGTATCTAACCCCGTGCTGTACCTGTCCTGGGAGTGTTTGTTGAGTACATTGTAGAGACAGATTTACTCTGAATCTAACCCCATGCTGTACCTGTCATGGGAGTGTGTGATGGAGGCAGTGTAGAGGGAGCTTTACTCTGGTCCAATCCCTTTGCTGTACCTTTCCTGGGTGTGTTTGATGGGGACAGTGTAGAGGGATCTGTACTGTATATCTAACCCCGTGCTGTGCCTGTCCTTGGAGTGTTTGATGGGGACAGTGTAGAGGGAGCTTTACTCTGTATCTAACCTCGTGCTGTACCTGTCCTGGGAGTGTTTGATGGGGACAGTGTAGAGGGAGCTTTACTCTGTATCTAACCCCGTGCTGTACCTGTCCTGGGAGTGTTTGATGGGGACAGTGTAGGGGGAGCTTTACTCTGTATCTAACCTCGTGCTGTACCTGTCCTGGGAGTGTTTCATGTGGACAGTGTAGAGGGAGCTTTACTCTGTATCTAACCCCGTGCTGTACCTGTCCTGGGAGTGTTTGATAGGGACAGTGTAGCGGAAGATTTACTCTGTATCTAACCCCGTGCTGTACCTGTCCTGGGAGTGTTTGATGGGGACAGTGTAGAGGGAGATTTACTCTGTATCTAACCCCGTGCTGTACCTGTCCTGGGAGTGTTTGATGGGGACGGTGTAGAGGGAGATTTACTCTGTATCTAACCCCGTGCTGTACCTGTCCTGGGAGTGTTTGATGGGGACAGTGTAGAGGGAGCTTTACTCTGTATCTAACCCCGTGCTGTACCTGTCCTGGGAGTGTTTGATAGGGACAGTGTAGCGGGAGATTTACTCTGTATCTAACCCCGTGCTGTACCTGTCCTGGGAGTGTTGGATGGGGACAATGTAGGGGGAGCATTACTCTGTATCTAACCTCGTGCTGTACCTGTCCTGGGAGTGTTTCAGGTGGACAGTGTAGAGGGAGATTTACTCTGTATCTAACCCCGTGCTGTACCTGTCCTGGGAGTGTTTGATGGGGACGGTGTAGAGGGAGATTTACTCTGTATCTAACCCCGTGCTGTACCTGTCCTGGGAGTGTTTGATGGGGACAGTGTAGAGGGAGCTTTCCTCTGTATCTAACCCCGTGCTGTACCTGTCCTGGGAGTGTTTGATAGGGACAGTGTAGCGGGAGATTTACTCTGTATCTAACCCCGTGCTGTACCTGTCCTGGGAGTGTTTGATGGGGACAGTGTAGAGGGAGATTTACTCTGTATCTAACCCCGTGCTGTACCTGTCCTGGGAGTGTTTGATGGGGTCGGTGTAGAGGGAGCTTTTCTCTGAATCTAACCCCGTGCTGTACCTGTCCTGGGAGTCTTTGATGGGGACAGAGTAGAGGGAGATTTACTCTGTATCTAACCCCGTGCTGTACCTGTCCTGGGAGTGTTTGATGGGGACAGTGTAGAGGAAGATTTACTCTGTATCTAACCCCGTGCTGTACCGGTCCTGGAATATTTGATGGGGACGGTGTAGAGGGAGATTTACGCTGTATCTAACCCCGTGCTGTACATGTCCTGGGAGTGTTTGATGGGGACAGTGTAGAGGGAGCTTTACTCTGTATCTAACCCCGTGCTGTAACTGTCCTGGGAGTGTTTGATGGGGACAGTGTAAAGGGAGCTTTACTCTGTATCTAACCCCGTGCTGTACCTGTCCTGGGAGTGTTGGATGGGGACAGGTTAGAGGGAGATTTACCCTCTATCTAACCCCGTGCTGTACCTGTCCTGGGAGTGTTTGATGGGGACAGTGTAGAGGGAGCTTTACTCTGTATGTAACCCCATGCTGTACCTGTCCTGGGTGTGTTTGATGGGGACGGTGTAGAGGGAGCTTTACTCTGTATCTAACCCCGTGCTGTAGCTGTCCTGGGTGTGTGTGATGGGGACGCTGTAGAGGGAGGTTTACTCTGTATCTAACCCCATGCTGTGCCTGTCCTGGGAGTGTTTGATGGGGACAGTGAAGAGGGAGCTTTACTCTGTATCTAACCCCGTGCTGTACCTGTTCTGGGAGTGTTTGATGGGGACAGTGTAGAGGGAGATTTACTCTGTATCTAACCCCGTGCTGTACCTGTCCTGGGAGTGTTTGATGGGGACAGTGTAGAGGGAGCTTTACTCTGTATCTAACCCCGTGCTGTACCTGTCGTGGGATTGTTTGATGGGGACGGTGTAGTGGGAGCTTTACTCTGTATCTAACCCCGTGCTGTACCTGTCCTGGGAGTGTTTGCTGGGGACAGTGTAGAGGGAGCTTTACTCTATATATAAACCTGTGCTGTACCTGTCGTGGGATTGTTTGATGGGGACGGTGTAGAGGGAGCTTTACTCTGTATCTAACCCCGTGCTGTACCTGTCCTGGGAGTGTTTGATGGGGACAGTGTAGAGGGAGCTTTACTCTGTATCTAACCTCGCGCTGTACCTGTCCTGGGAGTGTTTGATGGGGACAGTGTAGAGGGAGCTTTACTCCGTATCTAAACCCGCGCTGTACCTGTCCTGGGAGTGTTTAATGTGGACAGTGTAGAGGGAGCTTTACTCTGTATCTAACCCCGTGCTGTACCTGTCCTGGGAGTGTCTGATGGGGACGGTGTAGAGGGAGATTTACTCTGTATCTAACCCCGTGCTGTACCTGTCCTGGGTGTGTTTGATGGGGACAGTGAAGAGGGAGATTTACTCTGTATCTATCCCCGTGCTGTACCTGTCCTGGGAGTGTTTGATGGGGACAGTGCAGAGGGAGCTTTACTCTGTATCTAACCCCGTGCTGTACCTGTCCTGAGAGTATTAGTTGGGGACAGTGTAGAGGGAGTTTTACTCTGTATCTAACCCCGTGCTGTACCTGTCCTGGGAGTGTTTGATGGGACACTGTAGATGGAGATTTACTCTGTATCTAACCCCGTGCTGTACCTGTCCTGGGAGTGTTTGATGGGGACTGTGTAGAGGGAGATTTACTCTGTATCTAACCCCGTGCTGTACCTGTCCTGGGAGTGCTTGGTGGGGACGGTGTAGAGGGAGCTTTACTCTGTATCTAACCCCGTGCTGTACCTGTCCTGGGAGTGTTTGATGGGGACTGTGTAGAGGGAGATTTACTCTGTATCTAACCCCGTGCTGTACCTGTCCTGGTAGTGCTTGGTGGGGACGGTGTAGAGGGAGCTTTACTCTGTATCTAACCCCGTGCTGTACCTGTCCAGGGAGTATTTGTTGGGGACAGTGTAGAGGGAGCTTTACTCTTTATCTAACCCTGTGCTTTACCTGTCCTGGGAGTGTTTGATGGGGACGGTGTAGAGGGAGATTTACTCTGTATCTAACCCCGTGCTGTACCTGTCCTGGGAGTGTTTGATGGGGACGGTGTAGAGGGAGCTTTACTCTGTATCTAACCCTGTGCTGTACCTCTCCAGGGAGTGTTTGATGGGGACAGTGTAGAGGGAGATTTACTCTGTATCTAACCCCGTGCTGTACCTGTCCTGGGAGTGTTTGATGGGGACAGTGTAGAGGGAGCTTTACTCTGTATCTTACCCCGTGCTGCACCTGTCCTGGGAGTGTTTGATGGGGACAGTGTAGAGGGAGCTTTACTATGTATCCTATCCCGTGCTGTACATGTCCTGGGAGTGTTTGATGGGGACGGTGTAGAGGGAGATTTACTCTATATCTAACCCCGTGCTGTACCTGTCCTGGGAGTGTTTGATGGGGACAGTGTAGAGGGATATTTACTCTGTATCTGACACCTAGCTGTACCTGTCCTGGGATGTTTGATGGGGACAGTGTAGAGGGAGCGTTACTCTGTATCTAACCCCGTGCTGTACCTGTCCTGGGAGTGTTTGATGGGGACAGTGTAGAGGGATATTTACTCTGTATCTAACCCTATGCTTTAACTGTCCTGGGAGTGTTTGATGGGGACAGTGTTGAGGGAGCTATACTCTTTATCTAACCCCATGCTGTACCTGTTCTGGGAGTCTTTGATGGGGACAGTGTAGAGGGAGCTTTACTCTGTATCTAACCCCGTGCTGTAACTGTCCTGGGAGTGTTTGATAGGGACAGTGTAGAGGGAGCTTTACTCTGTATCTAACCCCGTGCTGTACCTGTCCTGGGAGTGTTTGATGGTGACGGTGTAGAGGGAGATTGACTCTGTATCTAACCCCGTGCTGTACCTGTCCTTGGAGTGTTTGATGGGGAGAGTGTAGGGGGAGATTTACTCTGTATCTAACCCCGTGCTGTACCTTTCCCGGGAGTGTTTGATGGGGACGGTGCAGGGGGAGATTTATTCTGTATCTAACCCCGTGTTGTACCTGTCCTGGGAGTGTTTGATGGTGACGGTGTAGAGGGAGATTTACTCTGTATCTAACCCCGTGCTGTACCTGTCCTGGGAGTGTTTGATGGGGACAGTGCAGAGGGAGCTTTACTCTGTATCTAACCCCATGCTGTACCTGTCCTGGGAGTGTTTGATGGGGACGGTGTAGAGGGAGATTTACTCTGTATCTAACCCCGTGCTGTACCTGTCCTGGGAGTGTTTGATGGGGACAGTGTAGAGGGAGATTTACTCTGTATCTAACCCCGTGCTCTACCTGTCCTGGGAGTGTTTGATGGGGACAGTGTAGCGGGAGATTTACTCTGTATCTAACCCCGTGCTGTACCTGTCCTTCGAGCGTTTGACAGGGACAGTGCAGAGGGAGCTTTATTCTGTATCTAACCCCGTGCCGTACCTGTCGTGTGAGTGTTTGATGGGGACAGTGTAGAGGGAGCTTTACTCTGTATCTAACCCCGTGCTTTACCTGTCGTGTGAGTGTTTGATGGGGACAGTGTAGAGGGAGCTTTACTCTGTATCTAACCCCGTGCTGTACCTGTCCTGGGAGTGTTTGATGGGGCCGGTGCAGAGGGAGCTTTACTCTGTATCTAACCCCGTGCTGTACCTGTCCTGGGAGTGTTTGATGGGGACAGTGTAGAGGGAGCTTTACTCTGTATCTAACCCTGTGCTGTACCTGTCCTGGAAATGTTTGATGGGGACAGTGTAGAGGGAACTTTACTCTGTATCTAACCCCGTGCTGTACCTGTCCTGGGAGTGTTTGATAGGGACAGTGTAGCGGGAGATTTACTCTGTATCTAACCCCGTGCTGTACCTGTCCTGGGAGTGTTTGATGGGGACGGTGTAGAGGGAGATTTACTCTGTATCTAACCCCGTGCTGTACCTGTCCTGGGAGTGTTTGATGGGGACAGTGTAGAGGGAGCTTTACTCTGTATCTAACCCCGTGCCGTACCTGTCCTGGGAGTGTTTGATGGGGACAGTGTAGAGGGAGATTTACTCTGTATCTAACCCCATGCTGTACCTGTCCGGGGAGTGTTTGATGGGGTCGGTGTAGAGGGAGATTTACTCTGTATCTAACCCCGTGCTGTACCTGTCCTGGGAGTGTTTGATGGGGACAGTGTAGAGGGAGCTTTTCTCTGAATCTAACCCCGTGCTTTACCTGTCCTGGGAGTGTTTGATGGGGACAGTGTAGAGGGAGATTTACTCTGTATCTAACCCCGTGCTGTACCTGTCCTGGGAGTGTTTGATGGGGACAGTGCAGAGGGAGATTTACTCTGTATCTAACCCCGTGCTGTACCTGTCCTGGGAGTGTTTGATGGGGACAGTGTAGAGGAAGATTTACTCTGTATCTAACCCCGTGCTGTACCGGTCCTGGAATATTTGATGGGGACGGTGTAGAGGGAGATTTACGCTGTATCTAACCCCGTGCTGTACATGTCCTGGGAGTGTTTGATGGGGACAGTGTAGAGGGAGCTTTACTCTGTATCTAACCCCGTGCTGTAACTGTCCTGGGAGTGTTTGATGGGGACAGTGTAAATGGAGCTTTACTCTGTATCTAACCCCGTGCTGTACCTGTCCTGGGAGTGTTGGATGGGGACAGGTTAGAGGGAGATTTACCCTCTATCTAACCCCGTGCTGTACCTGTCCTGGGAGTGTTTGATGGGGACAGTGTAGAGGGAGCTTTACTCTGTATGTAACCCCATGCTGTACCTGTCCTGGGAGTATTTGATGGGGACGGTGTAGAGGGAGCTTTACTCTGTATCTAACCCCGTGCTGTAGCTGTCCTGGGTGTGTGTGATGGGGACGCTGTAGAGGGAGGTTTACTCTGTTTCTAACCCCATGCTGTGCCTGTCCTGGGAGTGTTTGATGGGGACAGTGAAGAGGGAGCTTTACTCTGTATCTAACCCCGTGCTGTACCTGTTCTGGGAGTGTTTGATGGGGACAGTGTAGAGGGAGATTTACTCTGTATCTAACCCCGTGCTGTAACTTAACTGGGAGTGTTTGCTGGGGACAGTGTAGAGGGAGCTTTACTCTATATATAAACCTGTGCTGTACCTGTCGTGGGATTGTTTGATGGGGACGGTGTAGAGGGAGCTTTACTCTGTATCTAACCCCGTGCTGTACCTGTCCTGGGAGTGTTTGATGGGGACAGTGTAGAGGGAGATTTACTCTGTATCTAACCTCGCGCTGTACCTGTCCTGGGAGTGTTTGATGGGGACAGTGTAGAGGGAGCTTTACTCCGTATCTAAACCCGCGCTGTACCTGTCCTGGGAGTGTTTGATGTGGACAGTGTAGAGGGTGCTTTACTCTGTATCTAACCCCGTGCTGTACCTGTCCTGGGAGTGTTTGATGGGGACAGTGTAGAGGGAGATTTACTCTGTATCTATCCCCGCGCTGTACCTGTCCTGGGAGTGTTTGATGGGGACAGTGTAGAGGGAGCTTTACTCTGTATCTAACCCCGTGCTGTACCTGTCCTGAGAGTATTAGTTGGGGACAGTGTAGAGGGAGTTTTACTCTGTATCTAACCCCGTGCTGTACCTGTCCTGGGAGTGTTTGATGGGACACTGTAGAGGGAGATTTACTCTGTATCTAACCCCGTGCTGTACCTGTCCTGGGAGTGTTTGATGGGGACTGTGTAGAGGGAGATTTACTCTGTATCTAACCCCGTGCTGTACCTGTCCTGGGAGTGTTTGATGGGGACGCTGTAGAGGGAACATTACTCTGTATCTAACCCCGTGCTTTACCTGTCCTGGGAGTGTTTGATGGGGACGGTGTAGAGGGAGATTTACTCTGTATCTAACCCCGTGCTGTACCTGTCCAGGTTGTATTTGTTGGGGACAGTGTAGAGGGAGCTTTACTCTTTATCTAACCCTGTGCTTTACCTGTCCTGGGAGTGTTTGATGGGGACGGTGTAGAGGGAGATTTACTCTGTATCTAACCCCGTGCTGTACCTGTCCTGGGAGTGTTTGATGGGGACGGTGTAGAGGGAGCTTTACTCTGTATCTAACCCTGTGCTGTACCTCTCCAGGGAGTGTTTGATGGGGACAGTGTAGAGGGAGATTTACTCTGTATCTAACCCCGTGCTGTACCTGTCCTGGGAGTGTTTGATGGGGACAGTGTAGAGGGAGCTTTACTCTGTATCTTACCCCGTGCTGCACCTGTCCTGGGAGTGTTTGATGGGGACAGTGTAGAGGGAGCTTTACTATGTATCCTATCCCGTGCTGTACATGTCCTGGGAGTGTTTGATGGGGACCGTGTAGAAGAAGCTTTACTCTATATCTAACCCCGTGCTGTACCTGTCCTGGGAGTGTTTGATGGGGACAGTGTAGAGGGATATTTACTCTGTATCTGACACCTAGCTGTACCTGTCCTGGGATGTTTGATGGGGACAGTGTAGAGGGAGCTTTACTCTGTATCTAACCCCGTGCTGTACCTGTCCTGGGAGTGTTTGATGGGGACAGTGTAGAGGGATATTTACTCTGTATCTAACCCTATGCTTTAACTGTCCTGGGAGTGTTTGATGGGGACAGTGTTGAGGGAGCTATACTCTGTATCTAACCCCATGCTGTACCTGTTCTGGGAGTGTTTGATGGGGACAGTGTAGAGGGAGCTTTACTCTGTATCTAACCCCGTGCTGTAACTGTCCTGGGAGTGTTTGATAGGGACAGTGTAGAGGGAGCTTTACTCTGTATCTAACCCCGTGCTGTACCTGTCGTGGGAGTGTTTGATGGGGAAAGTGTAGAGGAAGATTTACTCTGTATCTAACCCCGTGCTGTACCTGTCCCGGGAGTGTTTGATGGGGACGGTGCAGGGGGAGATTTATTCTGTATCTAACCCCGTGCTGTACCTGTCCTGGGAGTGTTTGATGGTGACGGTGTAGAGGGAGATTGACTCTGTATCTAACCCCGTGCTGTACCTGTCCTTGGAGTGTTTGATGGGGAGACTGTAGGGGGAGATTTACTCTGTATCTAACCCCGTGCTGTACCTTTCCCGGGAGTGTTTGATGGGGACGGTGCAGGGGGAGATTTATTCTGTATCTAACCCCGTGCTGTACCTGTCCTGGAATGTTTGATGGGGCGGTGTAGAGTGAGCTATACTCTGTATCTAACCCCGTGCTGTACCTGTCCTGGGAGTATTTGTTGGGGACAGTGTAGAGGGAGCTTTACTCTTTATCTAACCCAGTCCTCTATCTTTCCTGGGAGTGTTTGATGGGGACAGTGTAGCGGGAGATTTACTCTTTATCTAACCCCGTGCTGTACCTTTCCCGGGAGTGTTTGATGGGGACGGTGCAGGGGGAGATTTATTCTGTATCTAACCCCGTGCTCTACCTGTCCTGGGAGTGTTTGATGGTGACGGTGTAGAGGGAGATTGACTCTGTATCTAACCCCATGCTGTACCTGTCCTGGGAGTGTTTGATGGGGACGGTGTAGAGGGAGATTTACTCTGTATCTAACCCCGTGCTGTACCTGTCCTTCGAGCGTTTGACAGGGACAGTGCAGAGGGAGCTTTATTCTGTATCTAACCCCGTGCCGTACCTGTCGTGTGAGTGTTTGATGGGGACAGTGTAGAGGGAGCTTTACTCTGTATCTAACCCCATGCTGTACCTGTCCTGGGAGTGTTTGATGGGGACAGTGTAGCGGGAGATTTACTCTTTATCTAACCTCGTGCTGTACCTGACCTGGGAGTGTTTGATGGGGACTGTGTAGAGGGAGATTTACTCTGTATCTAACCCCGTGCTGTACCTGTCCTGGGAGTGTTTGATGGGGACAGTGCAGAGGGAGCTTTACTCTGTATCTAACCCCATGCTGTACCTGTCCTGGGAGTGTTTGATGGGGACGGTGTAGAGGGAGATTTACTCTGTATCTAACCCCGTGCTGTACCTGTCCTGGGAGTGTTTGATGGGGACAGTGTAGAGGGAGAGTTACTCTGTATCTAACCCCATGCTGTACCTGTCCTGGGAGTGTTTGATGGGGACAGTGTAGAGGGAGTTTTACTCTGTATCTAACCCCGTGCTGTACCTGTCCAGGGAGTGTTTGATGGGGACAGTGTAGAGGGAGCTTTACTCTGTATCTAACCCCGTGCTGTACCTGTCCTGGGAGTGTTTGATGGGGACAGTGTAGCGGGAGATTTACTCTGTATCTAACCCCGTGCTGTACCTGTCCTTCGAGCGTTTGACAGGGACAGTGCAGAGGGAGCTTTATTCTGTATCTAACCCCGTGCCGTACCTGTCGTGTGAGTGTTTGATGGGGACAGTGTAGAGGGAGCTTTACTCTGTATCTAACCCCGTGCTTTACCTGTCGTGTGAGTGTTTGATGGGGACAGTGTAGAGGGAGATTTACTCTGTATCTAACCCCGTGCTGTACCTGTCCTGGGAGTGTTTGATGGGGACAGTGTAGAGGGAACTTTACTCTGTATCTAACCCCGTGCTGTACCTGTCCTGGGAGTGTTTGATGGGGACAGTGTAGAGGGAGCTTTACTCTGTATCTAACCCCGTGCTGTACCTGTCCTGGGAGTGTTTGATGGGGCCGGTGTAGAGGGAGCTTTACTCTGTATCTAACCCCGTGCTGTACCTGTCCTGGGAGTGTTTGATGGGGACGGTGTAGAGGGAGCTTTACTCTGTATCTAACTCCGGGCTGTACCTGTCCTTGGATTTTTGATGGAGACTGTGTAGAGGGAGCTTTACTCTATATCTAACCCCGTGCTGTATCTGTCCAGGGAGTGTTTGATGGAGACAGTGTAGAGGAAGATTTGCTCTATATCTAACCCCGTGCTGTACCTGTCCTTGGATTTTTGATGGGGACGGTGTAGAGGGAGCTTTACTCTGTATGTAACCCCGTGCTGTACCTGTCCTGGGAGTGTTTGATGGGGACGGTGTAGAGGGAGATTTATTCAGTATCTAACCCCGTGCTGTACCTGTCCTGGGAGTGTTTGTAGGGGACGGTGTAGAGGGAGCTGTACTCTGTATATAACCCGTGCTGTACCTGTCCTGGGAGTGTTTGATGGGGACAGTGTAGAGGGAGATTTACTCTGTATCTAACCCCGTGCTGTACCTGTCCTGGGAGTGTTTGATGGGGACAGTGTAGAATGGAGCTTTACTCTGTATCTATCCCCGTGCTGTACCTGTCCTGGGAGTGTTTGATGGGGACAGTGTAGAAGTACCTTTTCTCTGTATCTAACCCCGTGCTGTACCTGTCCTGGGAGTGTTTGATGGGGACAGTGTAGAGGGAGCTTTTCGCTGTATCTAACCCCGTGCTGTACCTGTCCTGGGAGTGTTTGATGGGGACAGTGTAAATGGAGATTTACTCTGTATCTTACCCCGTGCTGTACCTGTCCTGGGAGTGTTTGATGGGGACGGTGTAGAGGGAGCTTTACTCTGTATCTAACCCCATGCTGTACCTGTCCTGGGAGTGTTTGATGGGGACGGTGTAGATGGAGCTTTACTCTGTATCTAACCCCGTGCTGTACCTGTCCTTGGATTTTTGATGGGGACTGTGTAGAGGGAGCTTTACTCTATATCTAACCATTTGCTGTACCGGTCCTGGGAGTGTTTGATGGGGACGGTGTAGAGGGAGCTTTACTCTGTATCTAACCCCATGCTGTACCTGTCCTGGGAGTGTTTGATGGGGCCGGTGTAGAGGGAGCTTTACTCTGTATCTAACCCCGTGCTGTACCTGTCCTGGGAGTGTTTGATGGGGCCGGTGTAGAGGGAGCTTTCCTCTGTATCTAACCCCGTGCTGTACCTGTCCTGGAAATGTTTGATGGGGACAGTGTAGAGGGAACTTTACTCTGTATCTAACCCCATGCTGTACCTGTCCTGGAAATGTTTGATGGGGACATTGTAGAGGGAGCTTTACTCTGTATCTTACTCCGGGCTGTACCTGTCCTTGGATTTTTGATGGAGACTGTGTAGAGGGAGCTTTACTCTATATCTAACCCCGTGCTGTACCTGTCCTGGGAGTGTTTGATAGGGACATTGTAGAGGGAGCTTTACTCTGTATCTAACCCCGTGCTGTATCTGTCCAGGGAGTGTTTGATGGAGACAGTGTAGAGGAAGATTTGCTCTATATCTAACCCCGTGCTTACCTGTCCTTGGATTTTTGATGGGGACGGTGTAGAGGGAGCTTTACTCTGTATGTAACCCCGTGCTGTACCTGTCCTGGGAGTGTTTGATGGGGACGGTGTAGAGGGAGATTTATTCAGTATCTAACCCCATGCTGTACCTGTCCTGGGAGTGTGTAATGGCGACAGTGTAGGGGGAGCTTTACTCTGTATCTAACCCCGTGCTGTACCTATCCTGGGAGTGTTTGTAGGGGACAGTGTAGAGGGAGCTGTACTCTGTATATAACCCGTGCTGTACCTGTCCTGGGAGTGTTTGATGGGGACAGTGTAGAGGGAGATTTACTCTGTATCTAACCCCGTGCATTACCTGTCCTGGGAGTGTTTGATGGGGACAGTGTAGAGGGAGCTTTACTCTGTATCTAACCCCGTGCTGTACCTGTCCTGGGAGTGTTTGATGGGGACAGTGTAGAGGGAGATTTACTCTGTATCTAACCCCGTGCTGTACCTGTCCTGGGAGTGTTTGATGGGGACAGTTTAGAGCACATTCTGAGGGAGTATCACAGTGTTAGAGGGTCAGTACTGAGGGATTGCCGCACGGTCAAATCATCAGTATTGAGGGAGTGCTGCACTGTCAGATGGTCAGTACTGAGGGAGTGCTGCACTGTCGGAGGATCAGTACTGAGGGAGTGCAGCACTGTCAGAGGGGCAGTGCTGAGGGAGTGCTGCACTCTTGGAGGGGCATTACTGAGAGAGTGCCGCACTGTCAGATGGTCATTACTGAGGGAGTGCTGCACTGTCAGAGCGTCAGTACTGAGGGAGTGCCGCACTGTCAGAGGTTCAGTACTGAGCGAGTGCCGCACTGTCAGAGGGTCAGTACTGAGGGAGTGCAGCACTGCCAGAAGGTCAGTACTGAGGGAGTGCTGCACTGTCAGAGGGTCAGTACTGAGGGAGTGCTGCACTGTCAAAGGGTCAGTCCTGAGGGAGTGCTGCACTGTCAGAGGATCAGTACTGAGGGACTGCTGCACTGTCAGAGGGTCAGTACTGAGGGAGTGCTGCACTGTCAGAGGGTCAGTAATGAGGGAGTGCTGCACTGTCAGAGGGTCAGTACTGAGGGAGTGCTGCACTGTCAGAGCGTCAGTACTGAGGGTGTGCTGTACTGTCAGAGGGTCAGTACTGAGGGAGTGCTGCACTGTCAGAGGGTCAGTACTGAGGGAGTGCTGCACTGTCAGAGGGTCAGTACTGAGGGAGTGCTGCACTGTCAGAGGGTCAGTACTGAGGGAGTGCTGCACTGTCAGAAGGTCAGTACTGAGGGAGTGCTGCACTGTCAGAGGGTCAGTACTGAGGGAGTGCTGCACTGTCAGAGGGTCAGTACTGAGGGAGTGCTGCACTGTCAGAGGGTCAGTACTGAGGGAGTGCCGCGCTGTCAGAGGGTCAGTACTGAGGGAGTGCTGCACTGTCAGAGGGTCAGTACTGAGGGAGTGCTGCACTGTCAGAGGGTCAGTACTGAGGGTGTGCTGCACTGTTAGAGATTAATTACTTTTACGATATTGAAGGTTCTAATGTCCGTTGTGACTGAGTCCCAAAGGAATTTTTGGCCAAGCTATTTCGACTTGTATTTATATAACGATTATTTTTTCCGTGTGATGTAGGTGCACCCACGGTGCTGTTAGGGAGGGAGTTCCAGGATATTGTCCGTGTGGTGTAGGTACACCCACGGCGCTGTTAGGGAGGGAGTTCCAGGATTTTGTCCGTGTGGTGTAGGTACACCCACGGCGCTGTTAGGGAGGGAGTTCCAGGATTTTATCCGTGTGGTGTAGGTACACCCACGGCGCTGTTAAGGAGGGAGTTCCAGGATTTTGTCCGTGTGGTGTAGGTACACCCACGGCGCTTTTAGGGAGGGAGTTCCAGGATTTTGTCCTTGTGGTGTAGGTACACCCACGGCGCTGTTAGGGAGGGAGTTCCAGGATTTTGTCCGTGTGGTGTAGGTACACCCACGGCGCTGTTAGGGAGGGAGTTCCAGGATTTTGTCCGTGTGGTGTAGGTACACCCACGGCGCTGTTAGGGAGGGAGTTCCAGGATTTTGTCCGTGTGGTGTAGGTACACCCACGGCGCTGTTAGGGAGGGAGTTCCAGGATTTTGTCCATGTGGTGTAGGTACACCCACGGCGCTGTTAGGGAGGGAGTTCCAGGATTTTGACCGTGTGGTGTAGGTACACCCACGGCGCTGTTAGGGAGAGAGTTCCAGAATTTTGTCCGTGTGGTGTAGGTACACCCACGGCGCTGTTAGGGAGGGAGTTCCAGGATTTTGTCTGTGTGATGTAGGTACACCCACGGCGCTGTTAGGGAGAGAGTTCCATTATTTTTTCCGTGAGTTGTAGCTACACCCACGGCGCTGTTAGGGAGGGAGTTCCGGGATTTTGTCCGTGCGGTGTAGGTACACCCACGGCGCTGTTAGGGAGGGAGTTCCAGGATTTTGTCCGTGTGGTGTAGGTACACCCACGGCGCTGTTAGGGAGGGAGTTCCAGGATTTTGTCCGTGTGGTGCAGGTACACCCACGGCGCTGTTAGGGAGGGAGTTCCAGGATTTTGTCCATGTGGTGTAGGTACACCCACGGCGCTGTTAGGGAGGGAGTTCCAGGATTTTGTCCATGTGGTGTAGGTACACCCACAGCGCTGTTAGGGAGGGTGTTCCAGGATTTTGTCCGTGTGGTGTAGGTACACCCACGGCGCTGTTAGGGAGGGAGTTCCAGGATTTTGTCCGTGTGGTGTAGGTACACCCACAGCGCTGTTAGGGAGGGAGTTCCAGGATTTTGTCCGTGTGGTGTAGGTACACCCACGGCGCTGTTAGGGAGGGAGTTCCAGGATTTTGACCCAGCGACAGTGAAGGAACAGCCGATATATTTCCAAGTCAGGATGGTGAGTGACTTGAAGGGGAACTTCCAGGTGGGGTTGTTCCCATGTGTCTGCTGCCCTTGTCCTTCTAGATGGTGGAGGTGGTGGGTTTGGAAGGTGCTGTCGAAGGAGCCTTGGTGAGTTGCTGCAGTGCATCTTTAGTCCTGTGTATTGTGTGGGGGGTGGGTTGAGTCCTGTGTATTGTGGGGGGTTGAGCCCCAGGTGCTGGGGGGATCTGTGGGTCCCTGTTTTATTGTGGGGAGGGAAATGTGCCCTTCAGTCAGTTTGACTGTCCATATAGGTGGAGCTTCCAAGATCCCTTTCTTACCCCACTGCTATTTTGAAGCTTTGTTTAGAGTTAATTTCAATGTGATAGGATTATCGATACATCCCTTTATACATGTGTTTGGTTGTGTGGAAGGGAGCATTTGTATGTGAGTTTTAACATGTTTTTGTCCCTAAATTGTCATTTGTGTGTATAGTTCAGCAGTTTATAGTCAAAAGCTTCATATTGAATTACAGGAAAAGTTTACTCATACGTTCCAAAGTTTTGAGTATAAGGTTTGAGATGAGATTTCTGGCAAAAATCTGCAGTTTGGAGGTATCATAAAGATAAAACAGGGTTTGCCTTTGAGATGAACCAACCCTTGCACCAGCACCTTGCAGCCTAGTAGGGAGTAACCCTCATCATCAGCTCCCAGGATGTCTGTTTGAGATGTAAATTGCAGGGTCATTTAACAGGTTACTTTGAGTAACGAGGATGTTATTCAGAGATAAGGAATTTGTCGGTAAACATATGGGATTCTCATCTGGATACAGATCGTTACACATGAAGCAGAGTTTTAGTTGTGGTTGCGTGAATTACAGCTCTTAGAAAGTTTAAAAATTTGAGGATTGGTCCTTGACCAAGTTCTCAAAAGGGATTTCTTTTATTTTAAAGGGCTTTTGACAGCAATTGGCACCAATTCAAATACTCCAAGCGTTGGCGTTTGTAACGTCTGTTCCCAAAATATGAAGCCAAGCTCTCAAGACCTTGGCAAAGTTTGGCAGAAATCCAATCTTGGGCCGAGTTGATGAATCTGGGGTAATGCTGGATAAAGGTCCGACCTAACTTTAGTGGGTGACTTTTGAAGCATAAGATGTTGTTTGAGAAGTAGATAAGGCAGCAAGACATGTCAATGCCTGATTTCTGTTTTTAAACTGTTATGAGAATACTTTATTGGACAGTAAAGTCTCTGCAGACAACCTGAAGGAGATAAGATGGTGGCTACTGCGTGTGTAAAATGGTGTGAGGAAAGGATTCAGGGTAGGAGAAAGAGGGCACCATAATGTACAAACTGCCTTAAGGGAAGTGAATTTGATAATCTGGCCATCCACTGAGGTATTGGAACCACACGGTGGGAGATCAGCAAAGATCTGGAGGCAGAGATCCCCGTTGACGTGGAATAGTTAATACAGCCTAGACAGCAAGGAAACATTTTAAACAACCAAGATAATAGAGAAACTGACCTCAAGAAAATCTTAGGATGGCTCCTGTCAGTGTTACAGACCCACTTGTCACAGCCACCAGAATCCCATAAAACGCTCTAGAAGCCAACAGAATGACGATGAATTTTGACTCGTTCCGGGAATTAGATCAAAAGCACAGGCCAGCTTAAAAAGGAGTATACTGGGAGACATCGGAGGGCTACTTGGGAATGCCGATTCCAGGCTTAATTCTGGTCAGATCTAGTGACTTAAATGATGATGCCTCCTGGGTGGTTGCAATGCTTCTGCCCGAGGGTTGAACTACAGTGCGCGTGGGACAGGATATGCCCTGACCCCTGGGGAGCGACAAGGAGAGGGTCTGCTACAGATCCTTAGGCCGACGGGATTATAGACCCAGCCGAGTCGCGAGTCCACAGGGAGAGCACGTGATGTGCCAGCGCGAGATCCAACCGATGGGGTCAGATCTGACAAGGAGGACATCAGGTCTGGGGACAGTTCCCGAACACACACGTTCGAGTCAGTTTACCAACGACACCTCACAGGTTTACACGAGGAGTGGCAGCGATTGGCGATTACACAGCCAGCCGGTGAACAAGACGCTGAGATAAGCCAAGTAACCGCTGAGCTAAAGCCAGCACCCGACGTCACACAACCTCAGGGCGGAGGAGAGCCCAGAATTATAAAACTCATCACAGCCGTTCCTCAAGAACATCAACCAAACCGGTGTTTCCTGAACTGCTAATGCTTCAAGTCCCTAGCAGTAGATAAAGGGAGGGGGGGGCGTAGGGCTACGTGGATATTTATCCTAAAAGACTCATGAGTACCAGAGACTTGTTCAGAATCAAGAAATGACATTGTGAGCTCATGCCAAACGCTGGAGGTGTTTATAAACACCAGAGAAGTTACATTCACTGCTACAGCAATTCAGGAAGCCCTTCAGGTGATCCAGGTATCCTCAACAACTCAACTGGCGCTTCAGGACCGGCGAGGCCGGGTTCCTTTACGGGGACTTACTTTGCGCCAGCAGCCCGTGTTTCTGCCTGCAGGTGACCGATCCTTTCGCTACAGGAGAGGCTTCCATTTGTCCGGAGGAACCTCCGGGTTCTTATTCGGACCCGTGGTGGGATGACAGCTTGTTCGCTGGTGAAACTCCAGTCAGAATTAGCACACTCAGCCGTGCAAGGGAGCCGCAAGAACGGCTCGGTCGAACGTAGAAGATTCAAGAGAGCACATCACATGGTGGGGGGGGGGGGGGGGGGGGGGTGGGGGGGGGTGTGCAACAGGATTTAGCCACCTAATCGGGCAGGAGTTCAGCCCAGTCAGCTCCTTCCTACGCGACGGCCGGGATATCGACGAATGGGCGGGAGATGGTTGTATCTCCTTCTATCCGCTTCTACCTCCTACCCATAATCCACAAACAGAACTGTCCCGGCAGACCGATCGTGTTAGCCTGTTCCTGCCCCACGGAACTCATTTCTCGCTATCTTGACTCCCTTCTCTCTCCCCTTGTCCAGTCACTTCCCACCTACATCCGTGATTCCTCTGACACCTTACGTCACATCAACAATTTCCAGTTCCCTGGCCCCAACCGCTTCCTCTTCACCATGGACGTCCCTCTACACCTCCATCCCCCACCAGGATGGTCTGAGGGCCCTTAGCTTCTTCCTCGAACAGAGGCCTGAACAATCCCCATCCACCACTACTCTCCTCCGTCTGGCTGAACTTGTTCTCACACTGAACAATTTCTCCTTCAACGCCTCTCACTTCCTCCAAATAAAAGGTGTGGCTATGGGTACCCGCATAGGCCCCAGCTATGCCTGTCTCTTTATGGGATATGTGGATCATTCCTTGTTCCAGTCCTACTCCGGCCCCCTCCCACAACTTTTTCTCCGGTACATCGATGATTACTTCGGTGCTGCTTCATGCTCTCGTCGGGACCTGGAAAAATTTATTAATTTTGCTTCCAATCTCCACCCCTCCATCATTTTCACGTGGTCCATCTCTGACACTTCCCTTCCCTTCCTTGACCTCTCTGTCTCAATCTCTGGTGATAGACTGTCCACCAATATCCATTACAAACCCACCGACTCCCACAGCTACCTCGACTACAGCTCCTCACACCCCGCTTCCTGTAAGGACTCCATCCCATTCTCTCAGTTCCTTCGCCTCCGTCGCATCTGTTCCGATGATGCTACCTTCAAAAACAGTTCCTCTGACATGTCCTCCTTCTTCCTTAACCAAGGTTTTCCACCCATGGTGGTTGACAGGGCCCAAAACTGTATCCAGCCCATTTCCCGCGCATCCGCCCTTATGCCTTCTCCTCCCTCCCAGAACCATGATAGGGTCCCCCTTGTCCTCACTTATCACCCCACCAGCCTCCGTATTCAAAGGATCATCCTGCGCCATTTCTGCCAACTCCAGCATGATGCCACCACCAAACACATCTTCCCTTCACCCCCCTTATCGGCATTCCGTAGGGATTGCTCCCTCCGGGACACCCTGGTCCACTCCTCCATCACTCCCTACTCCTCAACCCCCTCCTATGGCACCACCCCATGCCCACGCAAAAGATGTAACACCTGCCCCTTCACTTCCTCTCTCCTCACCGTCCAAGGGCCCAAACATTCCTTTCAAGTGAAGCAGCATTTCACTTGCATTTCCCCCAACTTAGTCTACTGCATTCGTTGCTCCCAATGTGGTCTCCTCTACATTGGAGAGACCAAACGTAAACTGGGCGACCGCTTTGCAGAACACCTGCGGTCTGTCCGCAAGAATGACCCAAACTTCCCTGTCGCTTGCCATTTTAACACTCCACCCTGCTCTCTTGCCCACATGTCTGTCCTTGACTTGCTGCATTGTTCCAGTGAAGCCCAACGCAAACTGGAGGAACAACACCTCATCTTCCGACTAGGCACCTTACAGCCTTCCGGACTGAATATTGAATTCAATAACTTTAGGTCGTGAGCTCCCTCCCCCATCCCCACCCCCTTTCTGTTTCCCCCTTTTTCCCTTTTTTTTCCCTATAAATTTTATAGATTTTTCTTTTCCCACCTATTTCCATTATTTTTAAATATTTTAAATCTTTTATGCTGCCCCCACCCCCACTAGAGCTGTACCTTGAGTGCCCTACCATCCATTCTTAATTAGCACATTCGTTTAGATAATATCACCAACTTTAACTTTAACACCTATGTGTTCCTTTGTACCATTGTCACTGACATCTTTTGATGATCTGCTTCTATCACTGCTTGTTTATCTACACAAGCACCTCTGTCTCTCTCTCTCTCTCCGCCCCCCCCACACACACCTTAAACCAGCTTATATTTCAACTCTTTCCTGGACTCGAAATCAAGTTCTGTCGAAGGGTCATGAGGACTCGAAACGTCAACTCTTTTCTTCTCCGCCGACGCTGCCAGACCTGCTGAGTTTTTCCAGGTAATTCTGTTTTTGTTTTGGATTTCCAGCATCCGCAGTTTTGTTTTGTTTTTATCTGGGAGATGGTTGGAATGGGTAAGACGAGAGTCCCAGGAATGATGCTCTGGTGGGCTACATGACTCTTCTGCTACCAACATAAAACCCGGAAAGGAACCCTCCAGGCACGGACAGCAACAAACCCAAGGAGCTCATCAGCTCCCCGACCTGCACCTACTCCGAGGGAGAAGACGAGGGGAGGGAAGGTTGTGGTTTAGGGCTCCTGTGGCCGTCTGAATAACTGGCCACCCAAAGGACCAGGAGACGAATCCTCAACTTGGGATGCGGACCAGTTTGGGCTTTGCCAAGGGCCAAAAGTGGGGGAGGGAGGGTCAGGGGGAAATTAAACCTGCTGACAGAGGACACTCACAATTTACTGCAAACCCCTAAACTCTCCAGGCAGACATGGCTGCTGAACAGATTAAGAGTTGAAGATGACCAGACGGACGTTGCGCAGCTTTGAGACACCAGGAGGATATGAATTTGTTTGGGTGGACTCCCCTCTCACATCGGGAAGGGGGCAGATAGTTTTAGCGCAGATATGGGAAGACGGACAATGGACAGAGGGGGCCTGGATGAAACACCAACAGTCTTGGGTTGTGAGAACCGAGGTCTTTGTGCACGTGTTTTCATTTCGATTGGATAATATAATTACGCAGACAGCCCTTTAGAATCCTTGGTTAGCAGAATCGCGCGTTTATGTAGTCAATAGGATAGAGTGAGCGTGGGACCGGTGTGTCGGTGACCGAGTGGATACATTCCACTGTACTCAAATGTAGAGTGATCAGGAAAAGTACTACAGTAATGAACTGAAGTCAGTCTGGGAGACGGGTCTTTATTCTGAGCAATGACTGTGTCTCCCTGGCAGATACATGAATTACACTGGGAGAGGAACCTGACTCCCTCTGGAGGCTGTGTGCACGGGAATTGTAGATTCTCCTCTTCAACTGGCCTATGTCATAGTTGCTGGATTGAAGGGAATACCCTCTTCCCTCCCTATTTCTGTAACCTCCTCCAGCCCCTAAACCCCTCCCTATCTCTGTAACCTCCTCAGGCCCCTAAACCCCTCCCTATCTCTGTAACCTCCTCAGGCCCCTAAACCCCTCCCTATCTCTGTAACCTCCTCAGGCCCCTAAACCCCTCCCTATCTCTGTAACCTCCTCAGGCCCCTAAACCCCTCCCTATCTCTGTAACCTCCTCAGGCCCCCACAATACTCATCCTCCTGCTCAAATCCCTCCCTCACCCCCTCACTCCCTATCTCTGTAACCTCCTCCAGCCCCTACAATTCTCATCCTCCTGTTCAAATCCCTCCCTCACCCCCTCCCTCCCTTTCTCTGTAACCTCCTCCAGCCCCTACAATTCTCATCCTCCTGTTCAAATCCCTCCCTCACCCCCCTCCCTCCCTATCTCTGTAACCTCCTCCAGCCCCTACAATTCTCATCCTCCTGTTCAAATCCCTCCCTCACCCCCCTCCCTCCCTATCTCTGTAACCTCCTCCAGACCCTACAATTCTCATCCTCCTGTTCAAATCCCTCCCTCACCCCCTCCCTCCCTATCTCTGTACCCTCCTCCAGCCCCTACAATTCTCACCCTCCTGTTCAAATCCCTCCCTCACCCCCTCCCTCCCTATCTCTGTAACCTCCTCCAGCCCCTACAATTCTCATCCTCCTGTTCAAATCCCTCCCTCACCCCCTCCCTCCCTATCTCTGTAACCTCCTCCAGCCCCTACAATTCTCATCCTCCTGTTCAAATCCCTCCCACACCTCCTCCCTCCCTATCTCTGTAACCTCCTCCAGCCCCTACAATTCTCATCCTCCTGTTCAAATCCCTCCCTCACCCCCTCCCTCCCTATCTCTGTAACCTCCTCCAGCCCCTACAATTCTCATCATCCTGTTCAAATCCCTCACTCACCCCCTCCCTCCCTATCTCTGTAACCTCCTCCAGCCCCTACAATTCTCATCCTCCTGTTCAAATCCCTCACTCACCCCCTCCCTCCCTATCTCTGTAACCTCCTCCAGACACGATAATTCTCATCCTCCTGTTCAAATCCCTCAGTACTGAACCTCTGAAAGTGCAGCTTTGATTTTGTCCGTGTGGTGTAGGTACACCCACGGCGCTGTTAGGGAGGCAGTTCCAGGATTTTGTCCCTGTGGTGTAGGTACACCCATAGCGCTGTTAGGGAGGGAGTTCCAGGATTTTGTCCCTGTTGTGTAGGTACACCCACGACGCTGTTAGGGAGGGAGTTCCAGGATTTTGTCCGTGTGATGTAGGTACACCCACGGCGCTGTTAGGGAGGGAGTTCCAGGATTTTGTCCGTGTGGTGTAGGTACACCCACGGCGCTGTTAAGGAGGGAGTTCCAGGATTTTGTCCGTGTGGTGTAGGTACACCCACGGCGCTGTTAGGGAGGGAGTTCCGGGATTTTGTCCGTGTGGTGTAGGTACACCCACGGCACTGTTAGGGAGGGAGTTCCAGGATTTTGTCCGTGTGGTGTAGGTACACTCACAGCGCTGTTAGGGAGGGAGTTCCAGGATTTTGACCCAGCGACAGTGAAGGAACAGCCGATATATTTCCAATTCAGGATGGTGAGGTACTTGGAGGGGAACCTCCAGCTGGTGGTGTTCCCATGTGTCTGCTGCCCTTGTCCTTCTAGATGGTGGAGGTCGTGGGTTTGGAAGGTGCTGTCGAAGGAGCCTTGGTGAGTTGCTGCAGTGCATCTTGTAGATGGTGCACACACTGCTGCTACTGTGCGTCAGTGGTGGTGGAGGAGAGCAGCCAAGATGCCCAGTCACTGGGGTACGAGGGTCAGCAGCGCGTAGATGAGTTTAATCTTCTCCGTAGTGACGCTGATGGTGCTGTCATTCCTGCGGAGCAATGAGTCACTGGAAAATCAATGGACCAAGGATTAGCCCCTGACAACAAGAGGATTTCCTCACGACACTCCTTCCCATAGCTCGTCCGGACTGGGAGAGATGGAGATGTCAGAGGAGCGGCCGCCGTTATCTACCCAACCCACCTCTCTGCTCCGAACAAGGACTGTCGGAATCGGTCTGCATGCTTTACCACATCCATTTAACATCAGAAAGGTAGCAATCACCTTCAAACCCCACTCCCCTCAGCCCCTTCTCGAGCCTGTTACACAGGAACAGGAGGAGCCCATTCAGCCCCTTCTCGAGCCTGTTACACAGGAACAGGAGGAGGCCCATTCAGCCCCTTCTCGAGTCTGTTACACAGGAACAGGAGGAGGCCATTCAGCCCCTTCTCGAGCCTGTTACACAGGAACAGGAGGATCCCATTCAGCCCCTTCTCGAGCCTGTTACACAGGAACAGGAGGATCCCATTCAGCCCCTTCTCGAGCCTGTTACACAGGAACAGGAGGAGGCCCATTCAGCCCCTTCTCGAGTCTGTTACACAGGAACAGGAGGAGGCCATTCAGCCCCTTCTCGAGCCTGTTACACAGGAACAGGAGGATCCCATTCAGCCCCTTCTCGAGCCTGTTACACAGGAACAGGAGGATCCCATTCAGCCCCTTCTCGAGCCTGTTACACAGGAACAGGAGGATCCCATTCAGCCCCTTCTCGAGCCTGTTACACAGGAACAGGAGGCCATTCAGCCCCTTCTCGAGCCTGTTACACAGGAACAGGAGGAGGCCCATTCAGCCCCTTCTCGAGCCTGTTACACAGGAACAGGAGGAGGCCATTCAGCCCCTTCTCGAGCCTGTTACACAGGAACAGGAGGATCCCATTCAGCCCCTTCTCGAGCCTGTTACACAGGAACAGGAGGCCATTCAGCCCCTTCTCGAGCCTGTTACACAGGAACAGGAGGAGGCCATTCAGCCCCTTCTCGAGCCTGTTACACAGGAACAGGAGGATCCCATTCAGCCCCTTCTCGAGCTTGTTACACAGGAACAGGAGGATCCTATTCAGCCCCTTCTCGAGCCTGTTACACAGGAACAGGAGGAGGCCATTCAGCCCCTTCTCGAGCCTGTTACACAGGAACAGGAGGAGGGCATTCAGCCCCTTCTCGAGCCTGTTACACAGGAACAGGAGGATCCCATTCAGCCACTTCTCGAGCTTGTTACACAGGAACAGGAGGATCCCATTCAAGCCCCTTCGCGAGCCTGTACACAGGAACAGGAGGAGGCCATTCAGCCCCTTCTCGAGCCTGTTACACAGGAACAGGAGGAGGCCATTCAGCCCCTTCTCGAGCCTGTTACACAGGAGCAGGAGGAGGCCATTCAGCCCCTTCTCGAGACTGTTACACAGGAACAGGAGGCCATTCAGCCCCTTCTCGAGCCTGTTACACAGGAACAGGAGGATCCCATTCAGCCCCTTCTCGAGCCTGTTACACAGGAACAGGAGGCCCATTCAGCCCCTTCTCGAGCCTGCTACACAGGAACAGGAGGATCCCATTCAGCCCCTTCTCGAGCCTGTTACACAGGAACAGGAGGAGGCCATTCAGCCCCTTCTCGAGCCTGTTACACAGGAACAGTAGGATCCCATTCAGCCTCTTCTCGAGCCTGTTACACAGGAACAGGAGGAGGCCATTCAACCCCTTCTCGAGCCTGTTACACAGGAACAGGAGGAGGCCATTCAGCCCCTTCGCGAGCCTGTTACACAGGAACAGGAGGAGGCCCATTCAGCCCCTTCTCAAGCCTGTTACACAGGAACAGGAGGCCATTCAGCCCCTTCTCAAGCCTGTTACACAGGAACAGGAGGAGGCCATTCAGCCCCTTCTCGAGCCTGTTACACTGGAACAGGAGGAGGCCCATTCAGCCCCTTCTCGAGCCTGTTACACAGGAACAGGAGGAGGCCATTCAGCCCCTTCTCGAGCCTGTTACACAGGAACAGGAGGAGGCCATTCAGCCCCTTCTCGAGCCTGTTACACAGGAACAGGAGGATCCCATTCAGCCACTTCTCGAGCCTGTTACACAGGAACAGGAGGATCCCATTCAGCCCCCTCTTGAGCCTGTTACACAGGAACAGAAGGAGGCCATTCAGCCCCTAGAGCCTGTTACACAGGAACAGGAGGAGGCCCATTCAGCATCTCGAGCCTGTTACACAGAAACAGGAGGAGGCCATTCAGCCCCTTCTCGAGCCTGTTACACAAGAACAGGAGGAGGCCATTCAGCCCCTCGGGCCTGTTACACAGAAACAGGAGGAGGCCATTCAGCCCCTTCTCGAGCCTGTTACACAGGAACAGGAGGTGCAGACATTCAATGATCTCTGTGACCTATCTCCATTGACCCACCTTTATCCTGTATCATTTAATCCCGCAGGCTAGTAAAAACTTATCAATCTGTGATTTAAAATGACCTGATCCAGGGCCAATTGCCGTTTGCGGGAGGGAGTTCCAAATGCAGCCCTTTTGAGTGTGGCTTAGCGATGTTGCCCCCGCCCCCCCCCCCGCCTTCTCTGAGTCTCCCTGACCCAGCAGAGGTGGACTCCCCCTCTCTCCGATCCCATTTATATCCTGAACACTTTGACCAAATCTCCCCTTCACCTTCTCGATTCCAGTGAGCTTAACCCTCGCGATTTAACCCTTGGCGTCTGGGTTGAGGGAAGTCTTACCCGACTTAAGACCGGGAATGCGCAGCCTGTTTTATGAGGGAAGGTCGGACAGGTTAGGCTTGTATCTGCTGGAGTTTAGAAGAGTGAGAGGCCACTTGATTGAAACCTTTAAGATCCTGAGGGGTGTTGGACAGGGTGGATGTGGAGATGATGTTTCCTCTTGCGGGAGAATCTAGAACGAGGCGGGGGAGGGGGGGGGGTCACTGGTTAAAAATAAGGGGTCGCCCATTTAGGACAGAGATGAGGGGATATTTTCTCAGAGGGTGGTGAGCCTTTGGAACTCTCTCCCTCAACAGGCGGTGGAAGCAGAGACTTTGAATATTTTTAAGGCCGAGCGAGATAGATTCTGGGTTCACAAGGGGGTGAAAGGTTATCGAGGGGGGAGGCGGGAATGTGGGGTTGAGGGGACAATCGGATCAGCCACCATCTTATTGAACGGGGGAAGCAGGGCTCGAGGGGCAGACCGGCCTCCTCCTGCTCCTGACCCGTACGCCCCGCTAAATCGACAGTGCAACCCCCCCGTCTTCCCGGGCGTAGTAACGATTCTCATAGTAATGTAGCTACTCCAGGTGTGGTGTCATCTGTGTGGTTCCCCTGTAAGTGTGACCCCAGGCTTTGTACGCTGGTCATTGTGATATGAAGTACAGTTACCCCAACAGCTTGCTGACTATTCCCGGAATCAGCTCCCCACCCTCTCCACACATCTCTCTGGATAGCCACGGTTTCTGCTTAGCTCTGCTTCATGTTTTATTGATAGTGAATGGCAGGTGAAACAGGAAGCTTTATTCTAATATATATATATTTATACACATATATATATGAAGAGAGAGAGGGAGACAGAGACAGAGAGAGGGTACGAGTTACACAGCTTCATGATAGCCTTTCACTGCTGTACAGTGACTGAGCGTCACATCCTGACCCAGGATTAAAGACCCTACACAGTGGGCAGAAGGGGAAAAGTCCATGTCCTGCTGATGCTCCGCAGCCTCTCTCTCTCTCTCTCCGCAGCCTCTCTCTCTCTCTTTGTTCCAGCAGTGTCTGCAGCACAGGGTCCATGTTGTACTGAGATCCATAGTCTCTCGATCGCCAGTCTCTCTCTCTCTCTCCGCGGTGTCTCTCCCTCTCTCCGCAGTCTCTCTCCCTCTCTCCGCAGTCTCTCTCTCTCTCTCCGCAGTCTCTCTCCCTCTCTCCGCAGTCTCTCTCCCTCTCTCCGCAGTCTCTCTCCCTCTCTCCGCAGTCTCTCTCTCTCTCTCCGCAGTCTCTCTCTCTCTCCGCAGTGTCTCTGCAGCACAGTGTCCATGTCCTACTGAGCTCCGCAGTCTCTCTCTCTCTCTCCGCGGTGTCTCTCCCTCTCTCCGCAGTCTCTCTCTCTCTCTCCGCAGTCTCTCTCTCTCTCTCCGCAGTGTCTCTGCAGCACAGTGTCCATGTCCTACTGAGCTCCGCAGTCTCTCTCTCTCTCCGCAGTGTTTCTGCAGCAGTGTCCATGTCCTACTGAGCTCCGCAGTGTCTCTCTCTCTCTCCGCAGTGTCTCTGCAGCAGTGTCCATGTCCCACTGAGCTCTGCAGTCTCTCTCTCTCTCCGCAGTCTCTCTCTCTCCGCAGTCTCTCTCTCTCTCCGCAGTCTCTCTCTCCGCAGTCTCTCTCTCTCCGCAGTGTCTCTCTCTCTCTCTCCGCAGTGTCTCTGCAGCACAGTGTCCATGTCTTACTGAGCTCCGCAGTCTCTCTCTCTCTCCGCAGTGTCTCTGCAGCAGTGTCCATGTCTTACTGAGCTCCGCAGTCTCTCTCTCTCTCCGCAGTGTCTCTGCAGCACAGTGTCCATGTCTTACTGAGCTCCGCAGTCTCTCTCTCTCTCCGCAGTGTCTCTGCAGCACAGTGTCCATGTCCTACTGAGCTCCGCAGTCTCTCTCTCTCTCCGCGGTGTCTCTCCCTCTCTCTCCGCAGTGTCTCTGCAGCACAGTGTCCATGTCTTACTGAGCTCTGCAGTCTCTCTCTCCGCAGTCTCTCTCTCCGCAGTGTCTCTCTCTCTCTCCGCAGTGTCTCTCTCTCTCTCTCCGCAGTGTCTCTGCAGCACAGTGTCCATGTCTTACTGAGCTCCGCAGTCTCTCTCTCTCTCCGCGGTGTCTCTCTCTCTCTCTCCGCAGTGTCTCTGCAGCAGTGTCCATGTCCTACTGAGCTCCGCAGTCTCTCTCTCTCTCCGCAGTGTCTCTGCAGCACAGTGTCCATGTCCTACTGAGCTCCGCAGTCTCTCTCTCTCTCCGCAGTGTCTCTGCAGCACAGTGTCCATGTCCTACTGAGCTCCGCAGTCTCTCTCTCTCTCCGCGGTGTCTCTCCCTCTCTCTCCGCAGTGTCTCTGCAGCACAGTGTCCATGTCTTACTGAGCTCTGCAGTCTCTCTCTCCGCAGTCTCTCTCTCCGCAGTGTCTCTCTCTCTCTCCGCAGTGTCTCTCTCTCTCTCTCCGCAGTGTCTCTGCAGCACAGTGTCCATGTCTTACTGAGCTCTGCAGTCTCTCTCTCTCCGCAGTGTCTCTGCAGCACAGTGTCCATGTCTTACTGAGCTCTGCAGTCTCTCTCTCTCCGCAGTGTCTCTGCAGCACAGTGTCCATGTCTTACTGAGCTCTGCAGTCTCTCTCTCCGCAGTCTCTCTCTCCGCAGTGTCTCTCTCTCTCTCCGCAGTGTCTCTCTCTCTCTCTCCGCAGTGTTTCTGCAGCACAGTGTCCATGTCTTACTGAGCTCTGCAGTCTCTCTCTCTCCGCAGTGTCTCTGCAGCACAGTGTCCATGTCCTACTGAGCTCTGCAGTCTCTCTCTCTCCGCAGTGTCTCTGCAGCACAGTGTCCATGTCCTACTGAGCTCTGCAGTCTCTCTCTCTCCGCAGTGTCTCTGCAGCACAGTGTCCATGTCCTACTGAGCTCTGCAGTCTCTCTCCGCAGTCTCTCTCTCCGCAGTGTCTCTCTCTCTCTCCGCAGTGTCTCTCTCTCTCTCTCCGCAGTGTTTCTGCAGCAGTGTCCATGTCCTACTGAGCTCTGCAGTCTCTCTCTCTGTCTCTCTGCAGTGTCTCTCTCTCTCTCTTCGCAGTGTCTCTCTCTCTCTCTGCAGTGTCTCTCTCTCTCTCTCCGCAGTGTCTCTGCAGCAGTGTCCATGTCCTACTGAGCTCCGCAGTCTCTGTCTCTCCGCAGTGTCTCTGCAGCACAGTGTCCATGTCCTACTGAGCTCTGCAGTCTCTCTGTCTCTCCGCAGTGTCTCTCTCTCCGCAGTGTCTCTCTCTGGTGTCTCTTCAGCAGTGTTCATATTGTATTGAGGTCCGCAGTGTCTCTCTCCGCAGTGTCTGTTCACCAGTGTCTACATCGTACTGTGCTCTGCACTCTCTCTCCCTCCCGCACTCTCTCCCCCTTGCAGTCTCTCTTTCCCGCCCGCACTCTCTCCACCCCTGCAATCTCCCTCTCTCCCTCCCATAATCTCTCTCCCTCCTGCAGTCTCTCTCTCTCTCTCCCCCCCCACACACTCTCTCTCTCGCCGCTGCAATCTCTCTCTCTCTCTCCCCCCCCACACTCTCTCTCTCTCGCTGCTGCAATCTCTCTCTCTCTCCCCACCGGCACTCTCTCTCCCTCCTGCAGTCTCTCTCTCTCACTGCACTCTCTCTCCCTGCTACAATCTCTCTCTCTCTCCCCCCCACACACTCTCTCTCACCGCTGCAATCTCTCTCTCTCTCTCTCCCCCCCACACACTCTCTCTCACCGCTGCAACCTCTCTCTCTCTCTCCCCCCCACACACTCTCTCTCACCGCTGCAATCTCTCTCTCTCTCCCCCACACACTCTCTCTCACCGCTGCAATCTCTCTCTCTCTCTCTCCACCGGCACTCTCTCTCTCTCTTCTCCTGCAGTCTCTCTCTCCCATCGCACTATCTCTCTCCCTGCTACAATCTCTCTCTCTCTCCCCCCACTGCGCGCTCTCTCCCTCCTGCAGTCTCTCTCTCTCACCGCACTCTCTCTCCCTGCTACAATCTCTCTCTCTCCCGCCACACTCTCTCTCCCTCCTGCAGTCTCTCTCTCTCACTGCACTCTCTCTCCCTCCTACAATCTCTCTCTCTCTCTCCCACCGCACTCTCTCTCTCCCTGCTACAATCTCTCTCTCTCTCTCCCCCCACCGCGCTCTCTCTCTCCTTCCTGCAGTCTCTCTCTCTCCCACCGCACTCTCTCCCTGCTACAATCTCTCTCTCTCCCCACCGCGCGCTCTCTCCCCGCTGCAGTCTCTCTCTCTCACCGCACTCTCTCTCCCTGCTACAATCTCTCTCTCTCACCGCACTCTCTCTCTCCCTCCTACAATCTCTCTCTCTCTCCCACCGCACTCTCTCTCCCTGCTACAATCTCTCTCTCTCATCGCACTCTCTCTCTCCCTCCTACAATCTCTCTCTCTCTCCCACCCACTCTCTCTCTCTCCCTCCTACAATCTCCCTCTCTCTCCACCACCGCACTCTCTCTCTCCCTGCTACAATCTCTCTCTCTCTCTCTCACCGCACTCTCTCTCTCCCACCCACTCTCTCTCTCTCCCTCCTACAATCTCTCTCTCTCTCCCCCCACCGCACTCTCTCTCCCTGCTACAATCTCTCTCCCTCCTACAATCTCTCTCTCTCCCCCCACCGCACTCTCTCTCCCTGCTACAATCTCTCTCTCCCTCCTACAATCTCTCTCTCTCCCTCCTACAATCTCTCTCTCTCCCTGCTACAATCTCTCTCTCTCCCCCCACCGCACTCTCTCTCTCCCACCCACTCTCTCTCTCTCTCCCTGCTACAATCTCTCTCTCTCCCTCCTACAATCTCTCTCTCTCCCTGCTACAATCTCTCTCTCTCTCTCCCCACCGCACTCTCTCTCTCCCTCCCTCTCTCCCTTTGTCCATCTGCAGTTTCTCTCTCTCTCTCTCTCTCTCTCTTCGCTGTCTCTCCTTTCCCTCTCTCTCTGCTTATGCCCAGCCACCACGCAGGCCAACTCCAGCCCCTGAGAGAAGGGGTGGTGAGTCCTAACCGCCCTCCATCCTGGCAGCGAGGTCCCTGTCCATCTCAGCCGCTGGCCCAAGTGGTGAGGGGCCGGCCGGAGCCATCGAGAAGTGGTCGGAGGAGCAGTCCAGTCCGCCAGCCTCTGGCGCGCCCGGTTCAGGGGTCTCTGCACGCTCGAGTCTGCTGGGAGCGAGCGAGACCCCCCGTGACACCCAGCGAAATCCATCTCGTTGTCATCGTCGTCCGCCTCCCACCGGGAGACCTGGTCAGCGGGGACGCCCGCCGTGGAGTTCACTCGCCTCGCTTCCTATCCTCCCGATGTCTCACCTCGACCGTCAAGCCGGCCTGGAGCCCTGGCCTTGCCCACCGGGCTGGGGTGGGGGCGGGGGCAGGGGTGGGGGAGCCCAGGTTGATCCAGCCCCCTCTCTCCCCACCCCCAAAAGCCTGAGTGTGAGGGGGGTGGTGGTGGTGGGGAGAGAGAAGGAATGTGGCAATATCACATGGGGGCAGCGTTGTGGCTGGCACCTCGCGACTCGGGGTGGGGGGGTCTGTCGGGGGGGGGGGGGGTGGTAAAGGGGCTGAAGAGGGGAGAGAGACACCTCCCCTCCCTGTTCCCAAGCCCATGGAGGGGCCCCGCTCGGGGCCAGGTCAGTGGGTGACGGGGTAGAGGGAGGGGACCTCTGGGAGGCGGAGGGGTTTCTGCTCGGTGCAGAGGGCGGTGAGCGGAGGGTGGGGGGCGGAGAGCTGCCCCGGGCCGGGGAGGGCGGGGAGCCGGGCCGGCGGGTACCCGTCGCCGCCGGGGAGTCCCGGCTCGCTCTTGGGCTGCAGCTCGGGCCCGGGCTCGGCCTTGAGCTGGGGCTGGGCCTGGGGCTCCGCCTTGAGCTGGGGCTGGGCCGGGGCCTGTTGGTGGTGGTGGTGGTGCTGGTGGACCCGGTGCCGGTGGGTCTTGAGGTGGGAGGACTGGGTGAAGGCCCGGCCGCACTCGGCGCAGCGGTAGGGCCTCTCGCCGGTGTGGGTGAGCCGGTGCCGGCGCAGGGCCGAGGAGACAGCGAAGGCCTTGCCGCACAGGCCGCAGACGCAGGGCCGCTCGCCGGTGTGGGCCAGCCGGTGCTTGGCTGCCTGGGAGGGGTAGCGGAAGAGCTTGTGGCAAAGGGGGCACTGGTGGCGGGGAGGGGGGGGGGGGCGCCTGCCGACGGCGGGAGGCGGCTTCCCCGGCGCCGCCGGCGTGGGCCCGGCCGTGGGCCTTCAGCTGCGACGGGTAGCGGAAGGCTCGTGGGCACTCGGGGCAGCGGTGGGGCTTCTCGCCGGGCTGCAGCCTCCTCCTCCTCCGGCGGCCTTGCCCCCGGCCCTCCCCCTCCCCCTCCCCCTCCCCCTGCCGGCGGCAGCAGGCCCGGTGCTTGTCCAGGCCGCTCTGGGCCCTGAAGGCCCGGCCGCACAGGCCGCACTGGAAGGGGGGGGGCGGCCGGGGGGCGGAGTGCAGGCGCCGGTGGGTCTTGAGGTGGGAGGACTGGGTGAAGGCCTTGCCGCACTCGGCGCACTCGTAGGGCCTCTCGCCGGCGTGGATGAGGCGGTGCCGGAGCAGGGCCGAAGAGACGGCGAAGCCCTTGCGGCACAGGCCGCACTGGAAGGGCCGCTCGCCGGTGTGGATGCGCTGGTGGAGGGCCAGGCGCGAGGGGTAGAGAAAGGCCTTGGGGCAGAAGGGGCACTGGTGGGAGCGGGGGGCAGGAGGGGGGGGCGGCGGCCCCGGCCTGCTCCGGCTGGGCCCGGCCGGGCTTCCGGGGCCTGCCCAGGCCCGGGGCCTGCTCGCCCCCTCGGTGCTGCAGCTGCTGGTGGGCCCTCAGCTTGGAGGCCGAGGCGAAGGCCCGGCCGCACAGGCCGCAGGGGAAGGGCCGCTCGCCGGTGTGGACCGAGCGGTGCAGGGCCAGCTGGGAGGGGTAGCGGAAGCGCTTGGGGCAGTGCGGGCAGGGGCAGGGCCGCTCCTCGGGGGCTTGGGCCCGAGAGCAGGGCCCGCCCGCCGGCGCCTGCTGCTGGTGCGCCCGCAGGTGGGCCGGCCAGCGGAAGGAGCGGCCGCAGGCCGAGCAGCGGTAGGCCCGGCCCTCGCCGGTGTGGGTGTGCTGGTGCCGCAGCAGCGCCGAGGACTGGGTGAAGCCTTTGCCGCAGGCCGCGCAGCGGAAGGGCCGCTCGCCGGTGTGGGTCAGCTGGTGGGCCCGCAGCTTGGAGGGGACGGCGAAGGCCTTGCCGCACAGGCCGCAGGCGAAGGGCCGCTCGCCCGTGTGCACCCGGCGGTGCAGGGTCAGCTGGGAGGGGTAGCGGAAGGAGCGCGGGCAGAAACCGCACTGGTGCAGGGCCGGGGGTGGCCCTTCCCGGCAGCGGTGGGCCGCCACTGAGCGGAAGCGGCTGAAACCCCGGCCGCAGGCCGTGCAGATGAAGGGGCCGCCCTCGGATGGGTGCTGCGGCGGGTGCCGGCCGGCCTGCTGCTCCTCCTCGCCGCCACCGTGCGTGCGCTGGTGGGCCTTGAGGTGGGAGGACTGGCCGAAGGAGCGGCCGCACTGGCCGCAGCGGTAGAGCCGCTCGCCGGTGTGGGTGTGCTGGTGCCGCAGCAGCGCCGAGGACTGGGTGAAGCCCTTGCCGCAGGCCGTGCACTTGAAGGGCTTGTCGCCGGTGTGGACGTGCTGGTGCGAGCGCAGCTTGGAGGGGACGGTGAAGCCCTTGCCGCACAGGCTGCAGCGGAAGGGCCGCTCGCCCGTGTGGGTGCGCTGGTGCATGGCCAGCTGGGAGGGGTAGGGGAAGGCCCGGGGGCAGAAGCCGCACTGGTAGGCCCGGGGCTGGCCCCCGCCGTGGGACCGCTCGTGGACCCGCAGCAGCGACGGGTAGGGGAAGCTGCGCTCGCACAGCCGGCACTGCAGGGGGCGCCCGGGGGGGGCGTGGGCCCGCTCGTGGGCCCGCAGCGAGTCCGGCCGGGCGAACTCCTTGCCGCACTGGCCGCAGCGGTGGGGGCCGGGCCGCGAGTGCGCCAGCAGGTGCTTGGCCAGGGTGGAGGCCGCCCGGAAGGCCTTGCCGCACAGGCCGCAGGGGTAGGGCCGCTCGCCCGTGTGCAGCCGCCGGTGCGTCTTGAGGTGCGAGGACTGGCTGAAGGCCTTGCCGCAGTCCGGGCAGGGGTAGGGCCGCTCGCCGGTGTGGATCAGCTGGTGCCGCTGGAGCACCGAGGCGACGGAGAAGCCCTTGCCGCAGACGGGGCACTTGCAGGGCCGCTCGCCGGTGTGGGCATGCCGGTGCTTGGCCAGCTGCGAGGGGTAGAGGAAGGACTTGCCGCACAGCTGGCAGCGGTACTGCCGCTCGGCCGTGTGCAGCCGCCGGTGGTCGGAGAGCGAGCGGGCCTTGGCGAACTCCTTGCCGCACTCGGCGCAGCGCCAGGGACCGCCCTGCTCCTCGTGCCGCAGGCGCCGGTGACGGGAGAGCTCCAGCCGCGAGGCAAAGCGCTCGCAGCACTCGGGACAGCCCAGCACCTTCTCGCGCTGGTGCCGGCGCTGGTGCAGCAGCAGCTGCGAGGGGTAGCGGAAGGACTTGGGGCAGGTGAGGCAGCGGTGGGGCCGGCCGGGGACAGAGGGCACGGCTGACTCGATGGTGGGGGTCCCACCGGGAGGCATCTCGTCCACGGCTTCCAGGCGCTCGGTCACCGACACGTCGATCTCCATCTTTGGCATCTCTTCATCGATATCTACAAAAAGAAAACAGCCCCTGTAAATATTAACACACTCCCGGGGACCCCCTGTAAATGTTAACACACTCCCGGGGACACCCTGTAAATATTAACACACTCCCGGGGACAACCTGTAAATATTAACACACTCCCGGGGACACCCTGTAAATATTAACACACTCCCGGGGACCCCCTGTAAATATTAACACACTCCCGGGGACACCCTGTAAATATTAACACACTCCCGGGGACACCCTGTAAATATTAACACACTCCCGGGGACCCCCTGTAAATATTAACACACTCCCGGGGACAACCTGTAAATATTAACACACTCCCGGGGACAACCTGTAAATATTAACACACTTCCGGAAAACCCCTGTAAATATTAACACACACCCGGAGACACCATGTAAATATTAACACACTCCCGGGGACACCCTGTAAATATTAACACATTCCCGGAGACACCCTGTAAATATTAACACACTCCCGGAGACACCCTGTAAATATTAACACACTCCCGGAGACCCACTGTGGATATTAACACACTCCCGAGGACCACCTGTAAATATTAACACACTCCCGGGGACACCCTGTAAATATTAACACACTCCCGGGGACCCCCTTTAAATATTAACACACTCCCGGAGACGCCCTGTAAATATTAACACACTCCCGGGGACAACCTGTAAATATTAACACACTCCCGGGGACCCCCTTTAAATATTAACACACTCCCGGAGACGTTGTGTAAATATTAACACACTCCCGGAGACAACCTGTAAATATTAACACACTCCCGGGGACAAGCTGTAAATATTAACACACTCCTGGGAACCCCCTTTAAATATTAACACACTCGCGGAGACGTTGTGTAAATATTAACACACTCCCGGAGACACCCTGTAAATATTAACACACTCCCGGGGACAACCTGTAAATATTAACACACTCCCGGAGACACCCTGTAAATATTAACACACTCCCGGGGACACCCTGTAAATATTAACACACTCCCGGGGACACCCTGTAAATACTAACACACTCCCGGAGACCGCGTGAAAATATTAACAGATTCCCAGGGACACCCTGTAAATATTAACACACTCCCAGAGACACCCTGTAAATATTAACACACTCCCGGGGACACCCTGTAAATATTAACACACTCCCGGGGACACTCTGTAAATATTAACACACTCCCGGGGACACTCTGTAAATATTAACACACTCCCGGGGACACTCTGTAAATATTAACACACTCCCGGGGACCCCCTTTAAATATTAACACACTCCCGGAGACGCCCTGTAAATATTAACACACTCCCGGGGACAACCTGTAAATATTAACACACTCCCGGGGACCCCCTTTAAATATTAACACACTCCCGGAGACGTTGTGTAAATATTAACACACTCCCGGAGACAACCTGTAAATATTAACACACTCCCGGGGACAAGCTGTAAATATTAACACACTCCTGGGAACCCCCTTTAAATATTAACACACTCGCGGAGACGTTGTGTAAATATTAACACACTCCCGGAGACACCCTGTAAATATTAACACACTCCCGGGGACAACCTGTAAATATTAACACACTCCCGGAGACACCCTGTAAATATTAACACACTCCCGGGGACACCCTGTAAATATTAACACACTCCCGGGGACACCCTGTAAATACTAACACACTCCCGGGGACACTCTGTAAATATTAACACACTCCCGGGGACACTCTGTAAATATTAACACACTCCCGGGGACACTCTGTAAATATTAACAGACTCCCAGAGACCGCGTGTAAATATTAACACACTCCCGGGGACACTCTGTAAATATTAACACACTCCCGGGGACACACTGTAAATATTAACACACTCCCGGGGACACCCTGTAAATATTAACACACTCCCGGGGACCCAATGTAAATATTAACACACTCCCGGGGACAATTCTATAAATTTTAACACACCCCCGGGCACACTGTGTAAATATTAACACACTCCCGGGGACAACCTGTAAATATTAACACACTCCCAGAAAACCCCTGTAAATATTAACACACTCCCGGAGACACCCTGTAAATATTAACACACTCCCGGGGACAACCTGTAAATATTAACACACTCCTGGGGACCCCCTTTAAATATTAACACACTCCCGGAGACGTTGTGTAAATATTAACACACTCCCGGAGACCCCCTGTAAATATTAACACACTCCCGGGGACAACCTGTAAATATTAACACACTCCCGGAGACGCCCTGTAAATATTAACACACTCCTGGAGACCCCCTGTAAATATTAACACACTCCCAGAGACCGCGTGTAAATATTAACACACTCCCGGGGACACTCTGTAAATATTAACACACTCCCGGGGACACTCTGTAAATATTAACACACTCCCGGAGACAATTCTATAAATTTTAACACACCCCCGGGCACACAGTGTAAATATTAACACACACCCGGGGACGCCCTGAAAATATTAACACACTCCCGGGGACAATTCTATAAATTTTAACACACCCCCGGGCACACTGTGTAAATATTAACACACACCCGGGGACCCCCTGAAAATATTAACACACTCGCGGAGACCCCCTGTAAATATTAACACACTCCCGGAGACCCACTGTAGATATTAACACACTCCCGAGGACCACCTGTAAATATTAACACAGTCCCAGAGACTCCCTGTAAATATTAACACACTCCCGGGGACATCCTGTAAATATTAACACACTCCCGGAGAGTCCCTGTAAATATTAACACACTCCCGGGGACACCCTGTAAATATTAACAGACTCCCGGGCACCCCCTGTAAAAAGTAACACACTCCCAGTGACACCATATAAATATTAAAACACTTCTTCGACCCACTGTAAATATTAACACACTCACGGAGACCCCTATAAATATTAACACACTCCCGGGCACACTGTGTAAATATTAACACAATCCTGGAGACACCCTGTAAATATTAACATGTTCCCGGAGACCGCCTGTAAATATTAACACACTCCCGGGACACCCTGTAAATATTAACACACTCCCGGAGACCCCCTGTAAATATTAACACACTCCCGGAGACACCCTGTAAATATTAACACACTCCCGGGGACACCCTGTAAATATTAACACACTCCCGGGGACACACTGAAAATATTAACACACTCCCAGGGACACCCTGTAAATATTAACACACTCCTGAAGACACCATGTAAATATTAACACACTCCCGGAGACACCCTGTAAATATTAACACAGTGCCGGACACCCACTGTAAATATGAACATACTCCCGGGGACACCCTGTAAATATTAACACACTCCCGGGGACGCCCAGTAAATATTAACACACTCCCGGGGACACCCTGTAAATATCAACACACTCCCGGAGACACCCTGTAAATATTAACACACTCCCGGAGACACCCTGAAAATATTAACACACTCCCGGGAACAAACTGTAAATATTAACACACTCCCGGAGACCTCGTGTAAATATTAACACACTACTGGGGACCCCCTGTAAATATTAACATACTCCCGGAGCCCCCCTGTAAATATTAACACAATCCAAGGGAAACGCTGTAAATATTAACACACTCCCGGGGACCCACAGTAAATATTAACACACTCCCGGGGACCCCCTGTAAATATCAACACACTCCTGGGGACACCCTGTAAATATTAACACACTCCTGGGGACACACTGTAAATATTAACACACTCCCGGAAACCTCGTGTAAATATTAACACACTCCCGGGGACCCCCTGTAAATATTAACACACACCCAGGGACACCCAGTAAATATTAACATACTCCCGGGAACACCCTGTAAATATTAACACACTCCCGGTGACCCGCAGTAAATATTAACACATGCCCAGAAACACCGTGTAAATATTAACACATTCCCGGAGACCCCCAGTAAATATTAACACACTCCCGGGGATTCCCTCTAAATATTAACACATTCCGGGGACACCCTGTAAATATTAACACACTCCCGGGGACACCCTGTAAATATTAACACACTCCCGGAGACCTCGTGTAAATATTAACACACTCCCGGGGACCCCCTGTAAATATTAACACACTCCGAGGGACACCCTGTAAATATTAACACACTCCCGGGGACCCCCTGTAAATATTAACACACTCCGAGGGACACCCTGTAAATATTAACACACTCCCGGGGACACCCTGTAAATATTAACACACTCCCGGGGACGCCCTGTAAATATTAACACACTCCCGGACACCCGCTGTAAATATTAACACACTCCTGGGGACCCCCTTTAAATATTAACACACTCCCGGAGACGTTGTGTAAATATTAACACACTCCCGGGGACAACCTGTAAATATTAACACACTCCCGGAAAACCCCTGTAAATATTAACACACTCCTGGAGACCCCCTGTAAATATTAACCCCATCCCGGAGACACCCTGTAAATATTAACACACACCCGGGGACACCCTGTAAATACTAACACACTCCCGGAGACCGCGTGTAAATATTAACAGATTCCCGGGGACACCCTGTAAATATTAACACACTCCCGGAGATCCCCTGTAAATATTAACACACTCCCGGGGACACTCTGTAAATATTAACACACTCCCGGGGACAATTCTATAAATTTTAACACACCCCCGGGCACACTGTGTAAATATTAACGCACACCCGGGGACCCCCTGTAAATATTAACAAACTCCCGGAGACCCCCTGTAAATATTAACAAACTTCCGGAGACCCCCTGTAAATATTAACACACTCCCGGGGACAACCTGTAAATATTAACACACTCCCGGAAAACCCCTGTAAATATAAACACACTCCCGGAGACGCCATGTAAATATTAACACACTCCTGGAGACCCCCTGTAAATATTAACCCCATCCCGGAGACACCCTGTAAATATTAACACACTCCCGGGGACACCCTGTAAATATTAACACACTCCCGGAGACACCCTGTAAATATTAACACACACCCGGAGACCCCCTGTAAATATTAACACACTCCCGGGGACACCCTGTAAATATTAACACACTCCCGGGGACACCCTGTAAATATTAACACACTCCCGGGGACACCCTATAAATACTAACACACTCCCGGGGATACCCTGTAAATATTAACACACTCCCAGAGACCGCGTGTAAATATTAACACACTCCCGGGGACACTCTGTAAATATTAACACACTCCCGGGGACACCCTGTAAATATTAACACACTCCCGGGGAGCCCCTGTAAATATTAACACACTCCCAGAGACCGCGTGTAAATATTAACACACTCCCGGGGACACTCTGTAAATATTAACACACTCCCGGAGATCCCCGGTAAATATTAACACACTCCCGGGGACCCAATGTAAATATTAACACACTCCCGGGGACAATTCTATAAATTTTAACACACTCCCGGGGACAGTCTGTAAATATTAACACACTCCCGGAGATCCCCTGTAGATATTAACACACTCCCAGAAAACCCCTGTAAATATTAACACACTCCCGGAGACACCCTGTAAATATTAACACACTCCCGGGGACAACCTGTAAATATTAACACACTCCTGGGGACCCCCTTTAAATATTAACACACTCCCGGAGACGTTGTGTAAATATTAACACACTCCCGGAGACCCCCTGTAAATATTAACACACTCCCGGGGACAACCTGTAAATATTAACACACTCCCGGAGACGCCCTGTAAATATTAACACACTCCTGGAGACCCCCTGTAAATATTAACACACTCCCAGAGACCGCGTGTAAATATTAACACACTCCCGGGGACACTCTGTAAATATTAACACACTCCCGGGGACACTCTGTAAATATTAACACACTCCCGGAGACAATTCTATAAATTTTAACACACCCCCGGGCACACAGTGTAAATATTAACACACACCCGGGGACGCCCTGAAAATATTAACACACTCCCGGGGACAATTCTATAAATTTTAACACACCCCCGGGCACACTGTGTAAATATTAACACACACCCGGGGACCCCCTGAAAATATTAACACACTCGCGGAGACCCCCTGTAAATATTAACACACTACCGGAGACCCACTGTAGATATTAACACACTCCCGAGGACCACCTGTAAATATTAACACAGTCCCAGAGACTCCCTGTAAATATTAACACACTCCCGGGGACATCCTGTAAATATTAACACACTCCCGGAGAGTCCCTGTAAATATTAACACACTCCCGGGGACACCCTGTAAATATTAACAGACTCCCGGGCACCCCCTGTAAAAAGTAACACACTCCCAGTGACACCATATAAATATTAAAACACTTCTTCGACCCACTGTAAATATTAACACACTCACGGAGACCCCTATAAATATTAACACACTCCCGGGCACACTGTGTAAATATTAACACAATCCTGGAGACACCCTGTAAATATTAACATGTTCCCGGAGACCGCCTGTAAATATTAACACACTCCCGGGACACCCTGTAAATATTAACACACTCCCGGAGACCCCCTGTAAATATTAACACACTCCCGGAGACACCCTGTAAATATTAACACACTCCCGGGGACACCCTGTAAATATTAACACACTCCCGGGGACACACTGAAAATATTAACACACTCCCAGGGACACCCTGTAAATATTAACACACTCCTGAAGACACCATGTAAATATTAACACACTCCCGGAGACACCCTGTAAATATTAACACAGTGCCGGACACCCACTGTAAATATGAACATACTCCCGGGGACACCCTGTAAATATTAACACACTCCCGGGGACGCCCAGTAAATATTAACACACTCCCGGGGACACCATGTAAATATCAACACACTCCCGGAGACACCCTGTAAATATTAACACACTCCCGGAGACACCCTGAAAATATTAACACACTCCCGGGAACAAACTGTAAATATTAACACACTCCCGGAGACCTCGTGTAAATATTAACACACTACTGGGGACCCCCTGTAAATATTAACATACTCCCGGAGCCCCCCTGTAAATATTAACACAATCCAAGGGAAACGCTGTAAATATTAACACACTCCCGGGGACCCACAGTAAATATTAACACACTCCCGGGGACCCCCTGTAAATATCAACACACTCCTGGGGACACCCTGTAAATATTAACACACTCCTGGGGACACACTGTAAATATTAACACACTCCCGGAAACCTCGTGTAAATATTAACACACTCCCGGGGACCCCCTGTAAATATTAACACACACCCAGGGACACCCAGTAAATATTAACATACTCCCGGGAACACCCTGTAAATATTAACACACTCCCGGTGACCCGCAGTAAATATTAACACATGCCCAGAAACACCGTGTAAATATTAACACATTCCCGGAGACCCCCAGTAAATATTAACACACTCCCGGGGATTCCCTCTAAATATTAACACATTCCGGGGACACCCTGTAAATATTAACACACTCCCGGGGACACCCTGTAAATATTAACACACTCCCGGAGACCTCGTGTAAATATTAACACACTCCCGGGGACCCCCTGTAAATATTAACACACTCCGAGGGACACCCTGTAAATATTAACACACTCCCGGGGACCCCCTGTAAATATTAACACACTCCGAGGGACACCCTGTAAATATTAACACACTCCCGGGGACACCCTGTAAATATTAACACACTCCCGGGGACGCCCTGTAAATATTAACACACTCCCGGACACCCGCTGTAAATATTAACACACTCCTGGGGACCCCCTTTAAATATTAACACACTCCCGGAGACGTTGTGTAAATATTAACACACTCCCGGGGACAACCTGTAAATATTAACACACTCCCGGAAAACCCCTGTAAATATTAACACACTCCTGGAGACCCCCTGTAAATATTAACCCCATCCCGGAGACACCCTGTAAATATTAACACACACCCGGGGACACCCTGTAAATACTAACACACTCCCGGAGACCGCGTGTAAATATTAACAGATTCCCGGGGACACCCTGTAAATATTAACACACTCCCGGAGATCCCCTGTAAATATTAACACACTCCCGGGGACACTCTGTAAATATTAACACACTCCCGGGGACAATTCTATAAATTTTAACACACCCCCGGGCACACTGTGTAAATATTAACGCACACCCGGGGACCCCCTGTAAATATTAACAAACTCCCGGAGACCCCCTGTAAATATTAACAAACTCCCGGAGACCCCCTGTAAATATTAACACACTCCCGGGGACAACCTGTAAATAGTAACACACTCCCGGAAAACCCCTGTAAATATAAACACACTCCCGGAGACGCCATGTAAATATTAACACACTCCTGGAGACCCCCTGTAAATATTAACCCCATCCCGGAGACACCCTGTAAATATTAACACACTCCCGGGGACACCCTGTAAATATTAACACACTCCCGGAGACACCCTGTAAATATTAACACACACCCGGAGACCCCCTGTAAATATTAACACACTCCCGGGGACACCCTGTAAATATTAACACACTCCCGGGGACACCCTGTAAATATTAACACACTCCCGGGGACACCCTATAAATACTAACACACTCCCGGGGATACCCTGTAAATATTAACACACTCCCAGAGACCGCGTGTAAATATTAACACACTCCCGGGGACACTCTGTAAATATTAACACACTCCCGGGGACACCCTGTAAATATTAACACACTCCCGGGGAGCCCCTGTAAATATTAACACACTCCCAGAGACCGCGTGTAAATATTAACACACTCCCGGGGACACTCTGTAAATATTAACACACTCCCGGAGATCCCCGGTAAATATTAACACACTCCCGGGGACCCAATGTAAATATTAACACACTCCCGGGGACAATTCTATAAATTTTAACACACTCCCGGGGACAGTCTGTAAATATTAACACACTCCCGGAGATCCCCTGTAGATATTAACACACTCCCGAGGACCACCTGAAAATATTAACACACTCCCGGAGACACCCTGTAAATATTAACACAATCCCAGAGACTCCCTGTAAATATTAACACACTCCCGGGGACATCCTGTAAATATTAACACACTCCCGGAGACCCCTGTAAATATTAACACACTCCCGGAGAGTCCCTGTAAATATTAACACACGACCGGGGACACCCTGCAAATATTAACACACTCCCGGGGACACGCAGCAAATATTAACACACTTCTGGAACACCCTGTAAATATTAACACACTCCCGGGCACCCCCTGTAAAAAGTAACACACTCCCTGGAACACCGTGTAAATATTAACAGACTCCCAGGAACAACCTGTAAATATTAACACACTCCCGGAGACACCCTGTAAATATTAACACACTCCCGGGATCACCCTGTAAATATTAACACAATCCCAGTGACACCCTATAAATATTAAAACACTTCTTGGACCCACTGTAAATATTAACACACTCCCGGGCACACTGTGTAAATATTAACACAATCCTGGAGACACCCTGTAAATATTAACATGTTCCCGGAGACCCCCTGTAAATATTAACACACTCCCGGGAACACCCTGTAAATATTAACACACTCCCAGTGACACCCTATAAATATTAAAACACTTCTTGGACCCACTGTAAATATTAACACACTCCCGGGCACACTGTGTAAATATTAACACACTCCAGGAGACGCCCTGTAAATATTAACAGACTTCCGGGGTGTCCCAGTAAATATTAACACACTCCCGGTGACACCCTGCAAATATTAACACACTCCCGGGTACCACCTGTAATTATTAACACACTCCCGGGGACACCCTGTAAATATTAACACACTCCCGGGGACACCCTGTAAATATTAACACACTCCCGGGCACACCCTGTAAATATTAACACACTCCCGGAGACCCCCCGTAAATATTAACACACTCCCTGGGATACCCTGTAAATATTCACACACTCCCGGGGACCCCCTGCAAATATTAACACACTCCCGGGAACCCCCTATAAATATTAACACACTCCCGGGGACACGCTGTAAATATTAACACACTCCTGGAGACACGCTGTAAATATTAACACACTCCCGGGAATCCCCTGTAAATATTAACACACTCCCGGGGACCCACTGAAAATATTAATACACTCCTTTGAAGGGCCGCTAAATATTAACACACACCCAGAGACTCCTGGAAATATTAATACACTCCCTGGAACACCCTATAAATATTAACACACTCCCGGGGAGACCCTGTAAATATTAACACACTCCCGGAAACACCGTGTAAATATTAAAACACTCCCAGAGACACCCTGTAAATATTAACACACTCCCGGGGATACCCTGTAAATATTAACACACTCCTGGAGACGCCCTGTAAATATTAACACACTCCCGGTGACACCCTGTAAATATTAACACATCACGGAGACCCCCTGTAAATATTAAAACACTCCTGGGGACACTCTGTAAATATTAACACACTCCCGGAGACACCCTGTAAATATTAACACACTCCCGGGGATACCCTGTAAATATTAACACACTCCCAGTGACACCCTATAAATATTAAAACACTTCTTGGACCCACTGTAAATATTAACACACTCCCGGGCACACTGTGTAAATATTAACACACTCCAGGAGACGCCCTGTAAATATTAACAGACTTCCGGGGTGTCCCAGTAAATATTAACACACTCCCGGTGACACCCTATAAATATTAAAACACTTCTTGGACCCACTGTAAATATTAACACACTCCCGGGAACACTGTGTAAATATTAACACACTCCAGGAGACGCCCTGTAAATATTAACAGACTTCCGGGGTGTCCCAGTAAATATTAACACACTCCCGGGTACCACCTGTAATTATTAACACACTCCCGGGGACACCCTGTAAATATTAACACACTCCCGGGGACAGCCTGTAAATATTAACACACTCCCGGGGACACCCTGTAAATATTAACACACACCCGGAGACCCCCCGTAAATATTAACACACTCCCTGGGATACCCTGTAAATATTAACACACTCCCGGGGACCCCCTGTAAATATTAACACACTCCCGGGGACACCCTGTAAATATTAACACACTCCCGGTGATACACTGCAAATATTAACACACTCCCGGAGTGCCCCTGTAAATATTAACACTTCCCGGAGACACCCTGTAAATATTAACACACTCCCGGAGACAGCCTGTAAATATTAACACACTCCCGGAGACACCCTGTAAATATTAACACAATCCCGGCAACCCCCTGTAAATATTAACACACTCCGGGTGACACCCTGTAAATATTAAAACACATCTTGGACCCACTGTAAATATTAACACACTCACGGAGACCCCATATAAATATTAACACACTCCCGGGGAATACCTGTAAATATTAACACACACCCGGAGACACCCTGTAAATATTAACACACTCCCGGAGACCCCCTGTAAATATTAACACACTCCCAGAGACCCGCTGAAATATTAACACACTCCCGGAGACCACCTGGAAATATAAACACACTCCCGGGGACCCCCTGTAAATATTAACACACTCCCTGAGACCCCCTGTAAATATTAACACACTCCCGGAGATACACAGTAAATATTAACACACTCCCGATGACACCATGTAAATATTAACACACTCCCGAAGTTACCATGCAAATATTAACACACTCCCGGAGATATCCTGTAAATATTAACACAGTGCCGGACACCCACTGAAAATATGAACACAATCCTGGGGACACCCTGTAAATATTAACACACTCCCGGAGACACCCTGAAAATATTAACACACTCCCGGGGACACCCTGTAAATATTAACACACTCCCGGGGACACACTGTAAATATTAACACACTCCCGGAGACCCCCTGTAAATATTAACACACTCCCGGGGACACGCTGTAAATATTAACACACTCCCAGAGACACCCTGTAAATATTAACACACTCCGGAGGATCCCCTGTAAATATTAACACATTCCCAGGGACACCCTGTAAATATTAATACACTCCCGGGGACAGCCTGTAAATATTAACACACTCCCAGAGACACCCTGTAAATATTAACACACTCCCGGGCACTTCCTCTTAATATTAACACACTCCCGGAGATCCCCTGAAAATATTAACATACTCCCGGAGGCACCCTGTAAATATTAACACACTCCCAGGGAGCCCCTGCTGAAAATATAAACACACTCCTGTGGACCCCCTGTAAATATTAACATACTCCCGGAGATCCCCTGTAAATATTAACACAATCCCAGGGACACCAGGTAAATATTAACACACTCCCGGGGACCCCCAGTAAATATTAACACACTCCCGGGGACCCCCTGTAAATATCAACACACTCCCGGGGACACCCTGTAAATTAACACACTCCTGGGGACACCCTGTAAATATTAACACACTCCCGGAGACCTCGTGTAAATATTAACACACTCCCGGGGACACCCTGTAAATATTAACACACACCTGGGGACCCCCTGTAAATATTAACACACTCCCAGACACCCACTGTAAATATTAACACACTCCCGGGGCGCCCCTGTAAATATTAACAAACTCCCGGAGACCCCGTGTAAATATTAACACACGCCCGGGGACTCTTTGTAAATATCAACACACGCTCGGGGACACCCTGTAAATATTAACACACACCCGGGGACCCCCTGTAAATATTAACAAACTCCCGGGGCCACCCTGTAAATATCAACACACTCCCGGGGACACCCTGTAAATTAACACACTCCTGGGGACACCCTGTAAATATTAACACACTCCCGGAGACCTCGTGTAAATATTAACACACTCCCGGGGACACCCTGTAAATATTAACACACACCTGGGGACCCCCTGTAAATATTAACACACTCCCAGACACCCACTGTAAATATTAACACACTCCCGGGGCGCCCCTGTAAATATTAACAAACTCCCGGAGACCCCGTGTAAATATTAACACACGCCCGGGGACTCTTTGTAAATATCAACACACGCTCGGGGACACCCTGTAAATATTAACACACACCCGGGGACCCCCTGTAAATATTAACAAACTCCCGGGGCCACCCTGTAAATATCAACACACGCTCGGGGACACCCTGTAAATATTAACACACACCCGGGGACCCCCTGTAAATATTAACACACTCCAGGGGACACGCTGTAAATATTAACACACTCCCGGGGACCCCCTGGAAATATTAACATACACCCGGAAACACCCTGTAAATATTAACACACTCCCGGGGACTCCCTGTAAATATTAACACACTCCCGGAGATCCCCTGTAAATATTAACATAATCCCGGAGGCACCCTGTAAATATTAACACACTCCTGGGGACCCCCTGAAAATATTAACACACTCCCGGACTCCCACTGTAAATATTAACACACTTCCGGTGATACCCTGCAAATATTAACACACTCCCGAAGACACCATGTAAACATTCACACACTCCCGGAGACACCCTGTAAATATTAACACACTCCCGGAGACACGCTGTAAATATTAACACACTCCCGGACACCCACTGTAAATATTAACACACTCCCGGGGTGCCCCTGTAAATATTAACAAACTCTCGGAGACCCCCAGTAAATATTAACACACTCCCGGGGACACCCTGTAAATATTAACACACGCCCGGGGACACCCTGTAAATATTAACACACTCCCGGGGACCCACAGTAAATATTAACACACTCCCGGGGACCCCCTGTAAATATCAACACACTCCCGGAGACACCCAGTAAATATTAACACACTCATGGAGACACCCTGTAAATATTAACACACTCCCAGTGACACCCTATAAATATTAAAACACTTCTTGGACCCACTGTAAATATTAACACACTCCCGGGCACACTGTGTAAATATTAACACACTCCAGGAGACGCCCTGTAAATATTAACAGACTTCCGGGGTGTCCCAGTAAATATTAACACACTCCCGGTGACACCCTATAAATATTAAAACACTTCTTGGACCCACTGTAAATATTAACACACTCCCGGGAACACTGTGTAAATATTAACACACTCCAGGAGACGCCCTGTAAATATTAACAGACTTCCGGGGTGTCCCAGTAAATATTAACACACTCCCGGGTACCACCTGTAATTATTAACACACTCCCGGGGACACCCTGTAAATATTAACACACTCCCGGGGACAGCCTGTAAATATTAACACACTCCCGGGGACACCCTGTAAATATTAACACACACCCGGAGACCCCCCGTAAATATTAACACACTCCCTGGGATACCCTGTAAATATTAACACACTCCCGGGGACCCCCTGTAAATATTAACACACTCCCGGGGACACCCTGTAAATATTAACACACTCCCGGTGATACACTGCAAATATTAACACACTCCCGGAGTGCCCCTGTAAATATTAACACTTCCCGGAGACACCCTGTAAATATTAACACACTCCCGGAGACAGCCTGTAAATATTAACACACTCCCGGAGACACCCTGTAAATATTAACACAATCCCGGCAACCCCCTGTAAATATTAACACACTCCGGGTGACACCCTGTAAATATTAAAACACATCTTGGACCCACTGTAAATATTAACACACTCACGGAGACCCCATATAAATATTAACACACTCCCGGGGAATACCTGTAAATATTAACACACACCCGGAGACACCCTGTAAATATTAACACACTCCCGGAGACCCCCTGTAAATATTAACACACTCCCAGAGACCCGCTGAAATATTAACACACTCCCGGAGACCACCTGGAAATATAAACACACTCCCGGGGACCCCCTGTAAATATTAACACACTCCCTGAGACCCCCTGTAAATATTAACACACTCCCGGAGATACACAGTAAATATTAACACACTCCCGATGACACCATGTAAATATTAACACACTCCCGAAGTTACCATGCAAATATTAACACACTCCCGGAGACATCCTGTAAATATTAACACAGTGCCGGACACCCACTGAAAATATGAACACAATCCTGGGGACACCCTGTAAATATTAACACACTCCCGGAGACACCCTGAAAATATTAACACACTCCCGGGGACACCCTGTAAATATTAACACACTCCCGGGGACACACTGTAAATATTAACACACTCCCGGAGACCCCCTGTAAATATTAACACACTCCCGGGGACACGCTGTAAATATTAACACACTCCCAGAGACACCCTGTAAATATTAACACACTCCGGAGGATCCCCTGTAAATATTAACACATTCCCAGGGACACCCTGTAAATATTAATACACTCCCGGGGACAGCCTGTAAATATTAACACACTCCCAGAGACACCCTGTAAATATTAACACACTCCCGGGCACTTCCTCTTAATATTAACACACTCCCGGAGATCCCCTGAAAATATTAACATACTCCCGGAGGCACCCTGTAAATATTAACACACTCCCAGGGAGCCCCTGCTGAAAATATAAACACACTCCTGTGGACCCCCTGTAAATATTAACATACTCCCGGAGATCCCCTGTAAATATTAACACAATCCCAGGGACACCAGGTAAATATTAACACACTCCCGGGGACCCCCAGTAAATATTAACACACTCCCGGGGACCCCCTGTAAATATCAACACACTCCCGGGGACACCCTGTAAATTAACACACTCCTGGGGACACCCTGTAAATATTAACACACTCCCGGAGACCTCGTGTAAATATTAACACACTCCCGGGGACACCCTGTAAATATTAACACACACCTGGGGACCCCCTGTAAATATTAACACACTCCCAGACACCCACTGTAAATATTAACACACTCCCGGGGCGCCCCTGTAAATATTAACAAACTCCCGGAGACCCCGTGTAAATATTAACACACGCCCGGGGACTCTTTGTAAATATCAACACACGCTCGGGGACACCCTGTAAATATTAACACACACCCGGGGACCCCCTGTAAATATTAACAAACTCCCGGGGCCACCCTGTAAATATCAACACACGCTCGGGGACACCCTGTAAATATTAACACACACCCGGGGACCCCCTGTAAATATTAACACACTCCAGGGGACACGCTGTAAATATTAACACACTCCCGGGGACCCCCTGGAAATATTAACATACACCCGGAAACACCCTGTAAATATTAACACACTCCCGGGGACTCCCTGTAAATATTAACACACTCCCGGAGATCCCCTGTAAATATTAACATAATCCCGGAGGCACCCTGTAAATATTAACACACTCCTGGGGACCCCCTGAAAATATTAACACACTCCCGGACTCCCACTGTAAATATTAACACACTTCCGGTGATACCCTGCAAATATTAACACACTCCCGAAGACACCATGTAAACATTCACACACTCCCGGAGACACCCTGTAAATATTAACACACTCCCGGAGACACGCTGTAAATATTAACACACTCCCGGACACCCACTGTAAATATTAACACACTCCCGGGGTGCCCCTGTAAATATTAACAAACTCTCGGAGACCCCCAGTAAATATTAACACACTCCCGGGGACACCCTGTAAATATTAACACACGCCCGGGGACACCCTGTAAATATTAACACACTCCCGGGGACCCACAGTAAATATTAACACACTCCCGGGGACCCCCTGTAAATATCAACACACTCCCGGAGACACCCAGTAAATATTAACACACTCATGGAGACACCCTGTAAATATTAACACACTCCCGGAGACACCCAGTAAATATTAACACACTCCCGGGGACACCCTGTAAATATCAACACACTCCCGGGGACACCCTGTAAATATTAACACACTGTCGGGGACACCCTGTAAATATTAACACACTCACGGAGAACTCGTGTAAATATTAACACACTCCCGGGAACCCCCTGTAAATATTAACACACTCCCAGGGACACCCTGTAAATATTAACACACTCCCGGGGACACCCTGTAAATATTAACACACTCCCGGAGACACCGTATAAATATTAACACACTCCCGGAAACACCGTGTAAATATTAACACACTCCCGGAGACACCCTGTAAATATTAACACACTCCCGGGGACTCAGTGTAAAAATTAACACACTCCCGGGGCCACCCTGTAAATATCAACACACGCTCGGGGACACCCTGTAAATATTAACACACACCCGGGGACCCCCAGTAAATATTAACACACTCCCGGGGACACGCTGCAAATATTAACACACTCCCGGGGACCCCCTGGAAATATTAACATACACCCGGAAACACCCTGTAAATATTAACACACTCCCGGGGACTCCCTGTAAATATTAACACAGTCCCGGAGATCCCCTGTAAATATTAACATAATCCCGGAGGCACCCTGTAAATATTAACACACTCCTGGGGACCCCCTGAAAATATTAACACACTCTCGGACACCCACTGTAAATGTTAACACACTTCCGGTGATACCCTGCAAATATTAACACACTCCTGAAGACACCATGTAAACATTAACACACTCCCGGAGACACCCTGTAAATATTAACACACTCCCGGACACCCACTGTAAATATTAACTCACTCCCGGGGCGCCCCTGTAAATATTAACAAACTCCCGGAGACCCCGTGTAAATATTAACACACGCCCGGGGACACCCTGTAAATATTAACACACTCCCGGGAACTCACAGTAAATATTAACACACTCCCGGGGACCCCCTGTAAATATCAACACACTCCCGGAGACACCCAGTAAATATTAACACACTCCCGAGGAGTCCCTGTAAATATTAACACACTCCCGGGGAGTCCCTGTAAATATTAACACACAACCGGGGACTCTTTGTAAATATCAACACACGCTCGGGGACACCCTGTAAATATTAACACACACCCGGAGACCCCCTGTAAATATTAACAAACTCCCGGGGCCACCCTGTAAATATCAACACACGCTCGGGGTCACCCTGTAAATATTAACACACACCCGGGGACCCCCAGTAAATATTAACACACTCCCGGGGACCCACAGTAAATATCAACACACTCCCGGAGACACCCAGTAAATATTAACACACTCCCGGGGACACCCTGTAAATATTAACACACACCTGGGGACCCCCTGAAAATATTAACACACTCCCGGACACCCACTGTAAATATTAACACACTCCCGGGGCGCCCCTGTAAATATTAACAAACTCCCGGAGACCCCGTGTAAATATTAACACACGCCGGGGGACTCTTTGTAAATATCAACACACGCTCGGGGACACCCTGTAAATATTAACACACACCCGGGGACCCCCTGTAAATATTAACAAACTCCCGGGGCCACCCTGTAAATATCAACACACGCTCGGGGACACCCTGTAAATATTAACACACACCCGGGGACCCCCTGTAAATATTAACACACTCCAGGGACACGCTGTAAATATTAACACACTCCCGGGGACCCCCTGGAAATATTAACATACACCCGGAAACACCCTGTAAATATTAACACACTCCCGGGGACTCCCTGTAAATATTAACACACTCCTGGGGACCCCCTGAAAATATTAACACACTCCCGGACTCTCACTGTAAATATTAACACACTTCCGGTGATACCCTGCAAATATTAACACACTCCCGAAGACACCATGTAAACATTAACACACTCCCGGAGACAGCCTGTAAATATTAACACACTCACCGACACCCACTGTGAATATTAACACACTCCCGGAGACCCCCTGTAAATATTAACACACTCCCGGAGACACCCTGTAAATATTAACACACTCCCGGACACCCACTGTAAACATTAACACACTCCCGGGGCGCCCCTGTAAATATTAACAAACTCCCGGAGACCCCCAGTAAATACTAACACACTCCCGGGGACACCCTGTAAATATTAACACACGCCCGGGGACCCCCTGTAAATATCAACACACTCCCGGGGACACCCTGTAAATATTAACACACTCCTGGGGACACCCTGTAAATATTAACACACTCCCGGAGACCTCGTGTAAATATTAACACACTCCCGGGGACACCCTGTAAATATTAACACACACCTGGGGACCCCCTGAAAATATTAACACACTCCCAGACACCCACTGTAAATATTAACACACTCCCGGGGCGCCCCTGTAAATATTAACAAACTCCCGGAGACCCCGTGTAAATATTAACACACGCCCGGGGACTCTTTGTAAATATCAACACACGCTCGGGGACACCCTGTAAATATTAACACACACCCGGGGACCCCCTGTAAATATTAACAAACTCCCGGGGCCACCCTGTAAATATCAACACACGCTCGGGGACACCCTGTAAATATTAACACACACCCGGGGACCCCCTGTAAATATTAACACACTCCAGGGGACACGCTGTAAATATTAACACACTCCCGGGGACCCCCTGTAAATATTAACACACTCCCGGACTCCCTGTAAATATTAACACACTCCCGGAGATCCCCTGTAAATATTAACATAATCCCGGAGGCACCCTGTAAATATTCACACACTCCTGGGGACCCCCTGAAAATATTAACACACTCCCGGACTCCCACTGTAAATATTAACACACTTCCGGTGATACCCTGCAAATATTAACACACTCCCGAAGACACCATGTAAACATTCACACACTCCCGGAGACACCCTGTAAATATTAACACACTCCCGGAGACACCCTGTAAATATTAACACACTCCCGGACACCCACTGTAAATATTAACACACTCCCGGGGCGCCCCTGTAAATATTAACAAATTCCCGGAGACCCCCAGTAAATATTAACACACTCCCGGGGACACCCTGTAAATATTAACACACGCCCGGGGACACCCTGTAAATATTAACACACTCCCGGGGACCCACAGTAAATATTAACACACTCCCGGGGACCCCCTGTAAATATCAACACACTCCCGGAGACACCCAGTAAATATTAACACACTCCCGGGGACACCCTGTAAATATTAACACACTCCCGGGGACACCCTGTAAATATTAACACACTCGCGGGGACCCCCTGTAAATAGTAACACACTCCCGGGGACTAGCTGTAAATATTAACACACTCCCGGAGAGCCCCTGTACATATTAACATACTCCCAGAGGCACCCTGTAAATATTAACACACTCACGGGGACCCCCTGTAAATATTAACACACTCCCGGGGACACCCTGTAAATATTAACACACTCCGGGAGACCCCCTGTAAATATTAACACACTCCCGGTGATACCCTGCAAATATTAACACACTCCCGGAGACCCCCTGTAAATATTAACACTTCCCGGAGACACCCTGTAAATATTAACACACTCCCGGAGACCAGCTGTAAATATTAACACACTCCCGGGGATTCCCTGTAAATATTAACACATTCCCAGGGACACCCTGTAAATATTAATACACTCCCGTGGATCCCATGTAAATATTAACACATTCCCAGGGACACCCTGTAAACATTAATACACTCCCGGGGACACCCTGTAAATATTAACACACTCCCAGAGACACCCTGTAAATATTAACACACTCCCGGGTACTCCCTGTTAATATTAACACACTCCCGGAGATCCCCTGAAAATATTAACATACTCCCGGAGGCACTCTGTAAATATTAACACACTCCCGGGGACCCCCTGCTGAAAATATAAACACACTCCTGGGGACCCTCTGTAAATATCAACACACTCGCGGGGACATCCTGTAAATATTAACACACTCCTGGGGACACCCTGTAAATATTAACACACTCCCGGAGACCTCGTGTAAATATTAACACACTCCCGGGGACCCCCTGTAAATATTAACACACAGCCAGGGACACCCTGTAAATATTAACACACTCCCGGGGACCCGCAGTAAATATTAACACACTCCCGGGGACCCGCAGTAAATATTAACACATGCCCAGAAACACCGTGTAAATATTAAAACATTCCCGGAGACCCCCTGTAAATATTAACACACTCCCGGGGACATCCTGTAAATATTAACACATTCCTGGGGACCCCCTGTAAATATTAACACACTCCCGGAGACCTCGTGTAAATATTAACACACTCCCGGGGACCCCCTGTAAATATTAACACACAGCCAGGGACACCCTGTAAATATTAACACACTCCCGGGGACACCCTGTAAATATTAACACACTCCCGGAGACCCGCAGTAAATATTAACACATGCCCAGAAACACCGTGTAAATATTAAAACATTCCCGGAGACCCCCTGTAAATATTAACACACTCCCGGGGACTCCCTGTAAATATTAACACACTCCCGGGGACACCCTGTAAATATTAACACACTCCCAGAGACCTCGTGTAAATATTAACACACTCCCGGGGACCCCCTGTAAATATTAACAGACTCCGAGGGACACACTGTAAATATTAACACACTCCCGGGGACACCCTGTAAATATTAACACACTCCCGGAAACACCGTGTAAATATTAACACACTCCCGGATACACCCTGTAAATATTAACACACTCCCGGGGACGCACTGTAAATATTAAAACACTCCCGGGGACGACCTGTAAATATTAACACACACACGGGGACCCACTGTAAATATTAACACACTTCCTGAGACACCCTGTAAATATTAACACACTCCCGAAGACACCCTGTAAATATTAACACTCTCCCGGAGACACCCTGTAAATATTAACACACTCCCGGAGACACCCTGTAAATATTAACACACTCCCGGGGAATCCCTGTAAATATTAACACACACCGGAGACACCCTGTAAATATTAACACACTCCCGGAGACCCCCTGTAAATATTAACACACTCCCAGAGACCCGCTGAAATATTAACACACTCCCGGAGACCCCCTGTAAATATTAACACACTCCCAGAGACCCGCTGAAATATTAACACACTCCCAGAGACCCGCTGAAATATTAACACACTCCCGGAGACACCCTGTAAATATTAACACACTCCCGGGTACCCCCTGTAAATATTAACACACTCCCGGAAACCCCCTGTAAATATTAACACACTCCCGGAGATACACTGTAAATATTAACACACTCCCGATGACACCACGTAAATATTAACACACTCCCGAAGTTACCATGCAAATATTAACACACTCCCGGAGACATCCTGTAAATATTAACACAGTGCCGGACACCCACTGTAAATATGAACACACTCCTGGGGACACCCTGTAAATATTAACACACTCCCGGAGACACCCTGAAAATATTAACACACTCCCGGGGACACCCTGTAAATATTAACACACTCCCGGGGACACACTGTAAATATTAACACACTCCCGGAGACCTCGTGTAAATATTAACACACACCCGGGGACCCCCTGTAAATATTAACACACTCCCGGGGACACGCTGCAAATATTAACACACTCCCGGGGACCCCCTGTAAATATTAACACACACCCGGAAGCACCCTGTAAATATTAACACACTCCCGGGGACTCCCTGTAAATATTAACACACTCCCGGAGATCCCCTGTAAATATTAACATAATCCCGGAGGCACCCTGTAAATATTAACACACTCCTGGGGACCCCCTGCAAATATTAACAAACTCCCGGAGACCCCCAGTAAATATTAACACACTCCCGGGGACACCCTGTAAATATTAACACACTCCCGGGGACCTACAGTCCCGGGGACACCCTGTAAATATTAACACACTCCCGGGGACCAACAGTAAATATTAACACACTCGCAGGGACCCTTGTAAATATCAACACACTCCCGGAGACACCCAGTAAATATTAACACACTCCCGGAGACACCCTGTAAATATTAACACACTCCCGGGGACACCCTGTAAATATTAACACACTGTCGGGGACACCCTGTAAATATTGACACACTCCCGGAGAACTCATGTAAATATTAACACACTCCCGGGGACCCCCTGTAATTATTAACACACTCCCAGGGACACCCTGTAAATATTAACACACTCCCGGGGACACCCTGTAAATATTAACACACTCCCGGAGACACCCTATAAATATTAACACACTCCCGGAAACACCGTGTAAATATTAACACACTCCCGGAGACACCCTGTAAATATTAACACACTCCCGGGGACACCCTGTAAATATTAACACACTCCCGGGGACACCCTGTAAATATTAACACACTCGCGGGGACCCCCTGTAAATAGTAACACACTCCCGGGGACTAGCTGTAAATATTAACACACTCCCGGAGATCCCCTGTAAATATTAACATACTCCCAGAGGCACCCTGTAAATATTAACACACTCACGGGGACCCCCTGAAAAAAATTAACACACACCCGGAGACCACCTGTAAATATTAACACATTCCCAGGGACACCCTGTAAATATTAACACACTCCCGGTGATACCCTGCAAATATTAACACACTCCCGGAGACCCCCTGTAAATATTAACACGTCCCGGAGACACCCTGTAAATATTAACACACTCCCGGAGACCAGCTGTAAATATTAACACACTCCCGGGGATTCCCTGTAAATATTAACACATTCCCAGGGACACCCTGTAAATATTAATACAATCCCGGGGATCCCATGTAAATATTAACACATTCCCAGGGACCCCCTGTATACATTAATACACTCCCGGGGACACCCTGTAAATATTAACACACTCCCAGAGACACCCTGTAAATATTAACACACTCCCGGGGACTCCCTGTTAATATTAACACACTCCCGGAGATCCCCTGAAAATATTAACATACTCCCGGAGGCACCCTGTAAATATTAACACACTCCCGGGGACCCCCTGCTGAAAATATAAACACACTCCTGGGGACCCTCTGTAAATATTAACATACTCCCGGAGATCCCCTGTAAATATTAACACAATCCCAGGGACACCATGTAAATATTAACACACTCCCGGGGACCCCCAGTAAATATTAACACACTCCCGGGGACCCCCTGTAAATATCAACACACTCCCGGGGACATCCTGTAAATATTAACACACTCCTGGGGACACCCTGTAAATATTAACACACTCCCGGAGACCTCGTGTAAATATTAACACACTCCCGGGGACCCCCTGTAAATATTAACACACAGCCAGGGACACCCTGTAAATATTAACACACTCCCGGGGACCCGCAGTAAATATTAACACACTCCCGGGGACCCGCAGTAAATATTAACACATGCCCAGAAACACCGTGTAAATATTAAAACATTCCCGGAGACCCCCTGTAAATATTAACACACTCCCGGGGACATCCTGTAAATATTAACACACTCCTGGGGACACCCTGTAAATATTAACACACTCCCGGAGACCTCGTGTAAATATTAACACACTCCCGGGGACCCCCTGTAAATATTAACACACAGCCAGGGACACCCTGTAAATACTAACACACTCCCGGGGACACCCTGTAAATATTAACACACTCCCGGAGACCCGCAGTAAATATTAACACATGCCCAGAAACACCGTGTAAATATTAAAACATTCCCGGAGACCCCCTGTAAATATTAACACACTCCCGGGGACTCCCTGTAAATATTAACACACTCCCGGGGACACACTGTAAATATTAACACACTCCCGGAGACCTCGTGTAAATATCAACACACTCCCGGGGACCCCCTGTAAATATTAACACACTCCGAGGGACACCCTGTAAATATTAACACACTCCCGGGGACACCCTGTAAATATTAACACACTCCCGGAGACCCCCTCTAAATATTAACACATTCCCGGAAACACCGTGTAAATATTAACACACTCCCGGAAACACCGTGTAAATATTAACACACTCCCGGGGACGCAGTGTAAATATTAAAACACTCCCGGGGACGACCTGTAAATATTAACACACACACGGGGACCCCCTGCAAATATTAACACACTTCCTGAGACACCCTGTAAATATTAACATACTCCCGAAGACACCATGTAAATATTAACACACTCCCGGAGACACCCTGTAAATATTAACACTCTCCCGGAGACACCCTGTAAATATTAACACAATCCCGGCGACCCCTTGTAAATATTAACACACTCCTAGTGACACCCTGTAAATATTAAAAGACATCTTGGACCCACTGTAAATATTAACACACTCACGGAGACCCCCTATAAATATTAACACACTCCCGGGGAATCCCTGTAAATATTAACACACACCGGAGACACCCTGTAAATATTAACACACTCCCGGAGACCCCCTGTAAATATTAACACACTCCCAGAGACCCGCTGAAATATTAACACACTCCCGGAGACCACCTGTAAATATAAACACACTCCCGGGTACCCCCTGTAAATATTAACACACTCCCGGAAACCCCCTGTAAATATTAACACACTCCCGGAGATACACTGTAAATATTAACACACTCCCGATGACACCACGTAAATATTAACACACTCCCGAAGTTACCATGCAAATATTAACACACTCCCGGAGACATCCTGTAAATATTAACACAGTGCCGGACACCCATTGTAAATATGAACACACTCCCGGAGACACCCAGTAAATATTAACACACTCCCGGAGACACCCTGTAAATATTAACACACTCCCGGGGACACCCTGTAAATATTAACACACTGTCGGGGACACCCTGTAAATATTGACACACTCCCGGAGAACTCGTGTAAATATTAACACACTCCCGGGGACCCCCTGTAATTATTAACACACTCCCAGGGACACCCTGTAAATATTAACACACTCCCGGGGACACCCTGTAAATATTAACACACTCCCGGAGACACCCTATAAATATTAACACACTCCCGGAAACACCGTGTAAATATTAACACACACCCGGAGACACCCTGTAAATATTAACACACTCCCGGGGACACCCTGTAAATATTAACACACTCCCGGGGACACCCTGTAAATATTAACACACTCCAGGGGACACCCTGTAAATATTAACACACTCGCGGGGACCCCCTGTAAATAGTAACACACTCCCGGGGACTAGCTGTAAATATTAACACACTCCCGGAGATCCCCTGTAAATATTAACATACGCCCAGAGGCACCCTGTAAATATTAACACACTCACGGGGACCCCCTGAAAAAAATTAACACACACCCGGAGACCACCTGTAAATATTAACACATTCCCAGGGACACCGTGTAAATATTAACACACTCCGGGAGACCCCCTGTAAATATTAACACACTCCCGGTGATACCCTGCAAATATTAACACACTCCCGGAGACCCCCTGTAAATATTAACACTTCCCGGAGACACCCTGTAAATATTAACACACTCCCGGAGACCAGCTGTAAATATTAACACACTCCCGGGGATTCCCTGTAAATATTAACACATTCCCAGGGACACACTGTAAATATTAATACAATCCCGGGGATCCCATGTAAATATTAACACATTCCCAGGGACACCCTGTAAACATTAATACACTCCCGGGGACACCCTGTAAATATTAACACACTCCCAGAGACACCCTGTAAATATTAACACACTCCCGGGGACTCCCTGTTAATATTAACACACTCCCGGAGATCCCCTGAAAATATTAACATACTCCCGGAGGCACCCTGTAAATATTAACACACTCCCGGGGAACCCTGCTGAAAATATAAACACACTCCTGGGGACCCTCTGTAAATATTAACATACTCCCGGAGATCCCCTGTAAATATTAACACAATCCCAGGGACACCATGTAAATATTAACACACTCCCGGGGACCCCCAGTAAATATTAACACACTCCCGGGGACCCCCTGTAAATATCAACACACTCCCGGGGACATCCTGTAAATATTAACACACTCCTGGGGACACCCTGTAAATATTAACACACTCCCGGAGACCTCGTGTAAATATTAACACACTCCCGGGGACCCCCTGTAAATATTAACACACAGCCAGGGACACCCTGTAAATATTAACACACTCCCGGGGACCCGCAGTAAATATTAACACACTCCCGGGGACCCGCAGTAAATATTAACACATGCCCAGAAACACCGTGTAAATATTAAAACATTCCCGGAGACCCCCTGTAAATATTAACACACTCCCGGGGACATCCTGTAAATATTAACACACTCCTGGGGACACCCTGTAAATATTAACACACTCCCGGAGACCTCGTGTAAATATTAACACACTCCCGGGGACCCCCTGTAAATATTAAAACATTCCCGGAGACCCCCTGTAAATATTAACACACTCCCGGGGACTCCCTGTAAATATTAACACACTCCCGGGGACACACTGTAAATATTAACACACTCCCGGAGACCTCGTGTAAATATTAACACACTCCCGGGGACCCCCTGTAAATATTAACACACTCCGAGGGACACCCTGTAAATATTAACACACTCCCGGGGACACCCTGTAAATATTAACACACTCCCGGAGGCCCCCTCTAAATATTAACACATTCCCGGAAACACCGTGTAAATATTAACACACTCCCGGAAACACCCTGTAAATATTAACACACTCCCGGGGACACAGTGTAAATATTAAAACACTCCCGGGGACGACCTGTAAATATTAACACACACAGGGGGGACCCCCTGCAAATATTAACACACTTCCTGAGACACCTGTAAATATTAACACACTCCCGAAGACACCATGTAAATATTAACACACTCCCGGAGACACCATGTAAATATTAACACACTCCCGGAGACACCCTGTAAATATTAACACTCTCCCGGAGACACCCTGTAAATATTAACACAATCCCGGCGACCCCTTGTAAATATTAACACACTCCTAGTGACACCCTGTAAATATTAAAAGACATCTTGGACCCATTGTAAATATTAACACACTCACGGAGACCCCCTATAAATATTAACACACTCCCGGGGAATCCCTGTAAATATTAACACACACCGGAGACACCCTGTAAATATTAACACACTCCCGGAGACCCCCTGTAAATATTAACACACTCCCAGAGACCCGCTGAAATATTAACACACTCCCGGAGACCACCTGTAAATATAAACACACTCCCGGGTACCCCCTGTAAATATTAACACACTCCCGGAAACCCCCTGTAAATATTAACACACTCCCGGAGATACACTGTAAATATTAACACACTCCCGATGACACCACGTAAATATTAACACACTCCCGAAGTTACCATGCAAACATTAACACACTCCCGGAGACATCCTGTAAATATTAACACAGTGCCGGACACCCACTGTAAATATGAACACACTCCTGGGGACACCCTGTAAATATTAACACACTCCCGGGGACGCCCTATAAATATTAACACACTCCCGGAGACACCCTGAAAATATTAACACACTCCCGGGGACACCCTGTAAATATTAACACACTCCCGGAGACCCACAGTAAATATTAACACACTCCCGAGGACCCCCTGTAAATATTAACACACTCCCAGGGACACGTTGTAAATATTAACACACTCCTGAAGACACCATGTAAGTATTAACACACTCCCGGAGACACCCTGAAAATATTAACACACTCCCGGGGACACCCTGTATATATCAACACACTACCGGGGGCACACTGTAAATATTAACACACTCCCGGAGACCTCGTGTAAATATTAACACACTCCTGGGGACCCCCTGTAAATATTAACATACTCCCGGAGCCCCCTGGAAATATTAACACAATCCCAGGGAAACCCTGTAAATATTAACACACTCCCGGAGACCCACAGTAAATATTAACACACTCCCGGGGACCCCCTGTAAATATCAACACACTCCCGGGGACACCCTGTAAATATTAACAGACTCCTGGGGACACCCTGTAAATATTAACACACTCCCGGAAACCTCGTGTAAAAATTAACACACTCCCGGGGACCCCCTGTAAATATTAACACACACCCAGGGACACCCTGTAAATATTAACACACTCCCGGGGACACCCTGTAAATATTAACACACTCCCGGGGACCCCCTGTAAATATTAACACACTCCCGGAGACCCGCAGTAAATATTAACACATGCCCAGAAACACCGTGTAAATATTAACACATTCCCGGAGACCCCCTGTAAATATTAACGCACTCCCGGGGACTCCCTGTAAATATTAACACACTCCCGGGGACACCCTGTAAATATTAACACATTCCCAGAGACCTCGTGTAAATATTAACACACTCCCGGGGACCCCCTGTAAATATTAACACACTCCGAGGGACACCCTGTAAATATTAACACACTCCCGGATACACCCTGTAAATATTAACACACTCCCGGAGACCCGCTGTAAATATTAACACACTCCTGGGGACCCCCTGAAAATATTAACACACTCCCGGAGACCAACTGTAAATATTAACACACTGCCGGTGATACCCTGTAAATATTAACACACTCCCGGAGACCCGCTGTAAACATTAACACACTGCCGGGGACACCCTGTAAATATTAACACACTCCCGGACACCCACTGTAAATATTAACTCACTCCCGGGGCGCCCCTGTAAATATTAACAAACTCCCGGAGACCCCATGTAAATATTAACACACGCCCGGGGACACCCTGTAAATATCAACACACTCCCGGAGACACCCAGTAAATATTAACACACTCCCGGGGAGTTCCTGTAAATATTAACACACTCCCGGGGACAGCCTGTAAATATTAACACACAACCGGGGACTCTTTGTAAATATCAACACACGCTCGGGGACACCCTGTAAATATTAACACACACCCGGGGACCCCCTGTAAATATAAACAAACTCCCGGGGCCACCCTGTAAATATCAACACACGCTCGGGGACACCCTGTAAATATTAACACACACCCGGGGACCCCCTGTAAATATTAACACACTCCCGGGGACACGCTGTAAATATTAACACACTCCCGGGGACCCCCTGGAAATATTAACATACACCCGGAAACACCCTGTAAATATTAACACACTCCCGGGGACCCCCTGCAAATATTAACACACTTCCTGAGACACCCTGTAAATATTAACACACTCCCGGAGACACCCTGTAAATATTAACACAATCCCGGTGACCCCTTGTAAATATTAACACACTCCTAGTGACACCCTGTAAATATTAAGACACATCTTGGACCCACTGTAAATATTAACACACTCACGGAGACCCCCTATAAATATTAACACACTCCCGGGGAATACCTGTAAATATTAACACACACCCGGAGACACCCTGTAAATATTAACACACTCCCGGAAACCCCGTGTAAATATTAACATACTCCCGGAGATACACTGTAAATATTAACACACTCCCGATGACACCACGTAAATATTAACACACTCCCGAAGTGACCATGCAAATATTAACACACTCCCGGAGACATCCTGCAAATATTAACACAGTGCCGGACACCCACTGTAAATATGAACACACACCTGGGGACACCCTGTAAATATTAACACACTCCCGGAGACACCCTGAAAATATTAACACACTCCCGGGGACACCCTGTAAATATTAACACACTCCCGGGGACACACTGTAAATATTAACACACTCCCGGAGACCTCGTGTAAATATTAACACACTCCCGAGGACCCCCTGTAAATATTAACACACTCCCAGGGACACGTTGTAAATATTAACACACTCCTGAAGACACCATGTAAGTATTAACACACTCCCGGAGACACCCTGTAAATATTAACAGCGTGCCGGACACCCACTGTAAATATGAACACACTCCCGGGGACACCCTGTAAATATTAACACACTCACGGGGACCCCATGTAAATATCAGCACACTCCCGGAGACACCCTGTAAATATTAACACACTCCCGGAGACACCCTGAAAATATTAACACACTCCCGGGGACACCCTGTAAATATCAACACACAACCGGGTGCACACTGTAAATATTAACACACTCCCGGAGACCTCGTGTAAATATTAACACACTCCTGGGGACCCCCTGTAAATATTAACATACTCCCGGAGCCCCACTGGAAATATTAACACAATCCCAGGGAAACCCTGTAAATATTAACACACTCCCGGAGACCCACAGTAAACATTAACACACTCCCGGGGACCCCCTGTAAATATCAACACACTCCCGGGGACACCCTGTAAATATTAACAGACTCCTGGGGACACCCTGTAAATATTAACACACTCCCGGAAACCTCGTGTAAATATTAACACACTCCGGGGGACCCCCTGTAAATATTAACACACACCCAGGGACACCCTGTAAATATTAACACACTCCCGGGGACACCCTGTAAATATTAACACACTCCCGGGGACCCCCTGTAAATATTAACACACTCCCGGAGACCCGCAGTAAATATTAACACATGCCCAGAAACACCGTGTAAATGTTAACACATTCCGGGAGACCCCCTGTAAATATTAACGCACTCCCGGGGACTCCCTGTAAATATTAACACACTCCTGGGGACCCCCTGAAAATATTAACACACTCCCGGAGACCAACTGTAAATATTAACACACTGCCGGTGATACCCTGTAAATATTAACACACTCCCGGAGACCCGCTGTAAACATTAACACACTCCCGGGGACACCCTGTAAATATTAACACACTCCCGGGGACCCACTGTAAATATTAACTCACTCCCGGGGCGCCCCTGTAAATATTAACACACTCCCGGAGACCCCGTGTAAATATTAACACACGCCCGGGGACACCCTGTAAATATCAACACACTCCCGGAGACACCCAGTAAATATTAACACACTCCCGGGGCGTTCCTGTAAATATTAACACACTCCCGGGGACAGCCTGTAAATATTAACACACAACCGGGGACTCTTTGTAAATATCAACACACGCTCGGGGACACCCTGTAAATATTAACACACACCCGGGGACCCCCTGTAAATATTAACAAACTCCCGGGGCCACCCTGTAAATATCAACACACGCTCGGGGACACCCTGTAAATATTAACACACACCCGGGGACCCCCTGTAAATATTAACACACTCCCGGGGACACGCTGTAAATATTAACACACTCCCGGGGACCCCCTGTGAATCTTAACACACACCCGGAAACACCCTGTAAATATTAACACACTCCCGGGGACTCCCTGTAAATATTAACACACTGCTGGAGATCCCATGAAAATATTAACATAATCCCGGAGGCACCCTGTAAATATTAACACACTCCTGGGGACCCCCTGAAAATATTAACACACTCCCGGACTCCCACTGTAAATATTAACAAACTTCCGGTGATACCCTGAAAATATTAACACACTCCCGAAGACACAATGTAAACATTAACACACTCCCGGAGACACCCTGTAAATATTAACACACTCCCGGACACCCACTTTAAATATTAACACACTCGCGGGGCGCCCCTGTAAATATTAACAAACTCCCGGAGACCCCCAGTAAATATTAACACACTCCCGGGGACACCCTGTAAATATTAACACCCGCCCGGGGACACCCGGAAAATATTAACACACTACCGGGGACCCACAGTAAATATTAACACACTCCCGCAGACCCCATGTAAATATCAACACACTCCCGGAGACACCCAGTAAATATTAACACACTCCCGGAGACACCCTGTAAATATTAACACACTCCCGGGGACACCCTGTAAATATTAACACACTGTCGGGGACACCCTGTAAATATTAACACACTCCCGGAGAACTCGTGTAAATATTAACACACTCCCGGGGACCCCCTGTAAATATTAACACACTCCCAGGGACACCCTGTAAATATTAACACAGTCCCGGGGACACCCTGTAAATATTAACACACTCCCGGAAACACCCTATAAATATTAACACACTCCCGGATACACCATGTAAATATTAACACACTCCCGGAGACACCCTGTAAATATTAACACACTCCCGGGGACTCAGTGTAAAAATTAACACCTCCCGGGGACACCCTGTAAATAATAACACACTCCCGGGGACACCCTGTAAATATTAACATACTCCCTGAGGCACCCTGTAAATATTAACACACTCCCGGGGACCCCCTGAAAAAAATTAACACACTCCCGGAGACCCCATGTAAATATTAACACACTCCCGGTGATACCCTGCAAATATTAACACACTCCCGGAGACCCCCTGGAAATATTAACACTTCCCGGAGACATCCTGTAAATATTAAAACACTCCCGGAGACCAGCTGTAAATATTAACACACTACCGGAGACACCCTGTAAATATTAACACACTCCCGGGGATCCCCTGTAAATATTAACACACTCCCAGGAACTCCCTGTAAATACTAACACACTCCCGGATATCCCCTGAAAATATTAACATACTCCCGGAGGCACCCTGTAAATATTAACACACTCCCGGGGACCCCCTGCTGAAAATATAAACACACTCCTGGGGACCCCCTGTAAATATTAACATACTCCCGGAGATCCCCTGTAAATATTAACACAATCCCAGGGACACGCTGTAAATATTAACACACTCCCGGGAACCCCCAGTAAATATTAACACACTCCCGGGGACCCCCTGTAAATATCAACACACTCCCGGGGACACCCTGTAAATATTAACACACTACTAGGGACACCCTGGAAATATTAACACACTCCCGGAGACCTCGTGTAAATATTAACACACAGCCAGGGACACCCTGTAAATATTAACACACTCCCGGGGACCCCCTGTAAATATTAACACACTCCGAGGGACACCCTGTAAATATTAACACACTCCCGGAGACACCCTGTAAATATTAACACACTCCCGGAGACCCGCTGTAAATATTAACACACTCCCGGAGAACTCGTGTAAATATTAACACACTCCCGGGGACCCCCTGTAAATATTAACACACTCCCATGGACACCCGGTAAATATTAACACACTCCCGGGGACACCCTGTAAATATTAACACACTCCCGGAGACACCCTATAAATACTAACACACTCCCGGAAACACCGTGTAAATATTAACACACTCCCGGAGACACCCTGTAAATATTAACACACACCCGGGGACACCCTGTAAATATTAACACACTCGCGGGGACCCACTGTAAATTTTAACACCCTCCCGGGGACTATCTGTAAATATTAACACACTCCCGGAGATCCCCTGTAAATATTAACACACTGCCGGGGATCCCCTGTAAATATTAACACACTACTAGGGACACCCTGGAAATATTAACACACTCCCGGAGACCTCGTGTAAATATTAACACACTCCCGGGGACCCCCTGTAAATATTAACACACAGCCAGGGACACCCTGTAAATATTAACACACTCCCGGGGACCCCCTGTAAATATTAACACACTCCGAGGGACACCCTGTAAATATTAACACACTCCCGGAGACACCCTGTAAATATTAACACACTCCCGGAGACCCGCTGTAAATATTAACACACTCCCGGAGAACTCGTGTAAATATTAACACACTCCCGGGGACCCCCTGTAAATATTTACACACTCCCATGGACACCCGGTAAATATTAACACACTCCCGGGGACACCCTGTAAATATTAACACACTCCCGGAGACACCCTATAAATATTAACACACTCCCGGAAACACCGTGTAAATATTAACACACTCCCGGAGACACCCTGTAAATATTAACACACACCCGGGGACACCCTGTAAATATTAACACACTCGCGGGGACCCCCTGTAAATTTTAACACACTCCCGGGGACTATCTGTAAATATTAACACACTCCCGGAGATCCCCTGTAAATATTAACACACTGCCGGGGATCCCCTGTAAATATTAACACACTCCCAGGGAACCCCTGTAAATATTAACACACTCCCAGAGACACCCTGAAAATATTAACACACTCTCGGGGACTCCCTGTAACTATTAACACACTCCCGGAGATCCCCTGAAAATATTAACATACTCCCGGAGGCACCCTGTAAACATTAACACACTCACGGGGACCCCCTGCTGAAAATATAAACACACTCCTGGGGACCCCTGCAAATATTAACATACTCCCGGAGATCCCCTGTAAATATTAACACAATCCCAGGGACACCCTGTAAATATGAACACACTCCCGGGGACCCCCTGTAAATATCAACACACTCCCGGGGACACCCTGTAAATATTAACACACTCCTGGGGACACACTGTAAATATTAACACACTCCCGGAGACCTCGTGTAAATATTAACACACTCCTGGGGACCCCCAGTAAATATTAACACACTCCGAGGGACACCCTGTAAATATTAACACACTCCCGGGGACACCCTGTAAATATTAACACACTCCGAGGGACACCCTGTAAATATTAACACACTCCCGGAGACCCGCTGTAAATATTAACACACTCCGAGGGACACCCTGTAAATATTAACACACTCCCGGAGACCCGCTGTAAATATTAACACACACGCCGAGATCCCCTGTAAATATTAACACACTGCCGGGGATCCCCTGTAAATATTAACACACTACTAGGGACACCCTGGAAATATTAACACACTCCCGGAGACCCCCTGTAAATATTAACACACTCCCATGGACACCCGGTAAATATTAACACACTCCCGGGGACACCCTGTAAATATTAACACACTCCCGGAGACACCCTATAAATATTAACACACTCCCGGAAACACCGTGTAAATATTAACACACTCCCGGAGACACCCTGTAAATATTAACACACACCCAGGGACACCCTGTAAATATTAACACACTCGCGGGGACCCACTGTAAATTTTAACACCCTCCCGGGGACTATCTGTAAATATTAACACACTCCCGGAGATCCCCTGTAAATATTAACACACTGCCGGGGATCCCCTGTAAATATTAACACACTACTAGGGACACCCTGGAAATATTAACACACTCCCGGAGACCTCGTGTAAATATTAACACACTCCCGGGGACCCCCTGTAAATATTAACACACAGCCAGGGACACCCTGTAAATATTAACACACTCCCGGGGACCCCCTGTAAATATTAACACACTCCGAGGGACACCCTGTAAATATTAACACACTCCCGGAGACACCCTGTAAATATTAACACACTCCCGGAGACCCGCTGTAAATATTAACACACTCCCGGAGAACTCGTGTAAATATTAACACACTCCCGGAGACACCCTGTAAATATTAACACACACCCGGGGACACCCTGTAAATATTAACACACTCGCGGGGACCCCCTGTAAATTTTAACACACTCCCGGGGACTATCTGTAAATATTAACACACTCCCGGAGATCCCCTGTAAATATTAACACACTGCCGGGGATCCCCTGTAAATATTAACACACTCCCAGGGACCCCCTGTAAATATTAACACACTCCCAGAGACACCCTGTAAACATTAACACACTCACGGGGACCCCCTGCTGAAAATATAAACACACTCCTGGGGACCCCCTGCAAATATTAACATACTCCCGGAGATCCCCTGTAAATATTAACACAATCCCAGGGACACCCTGTAAATATGAACACACTCCCGGGGACCCCCTGTAAATATCAACAAACTCCCGGGGACACCCTGTAAATATTAACACACTCCTGGGGACACACTGTAAATATTAACACACTCCCGGAGACCTCGTGTAAATATTAACACACTCCTGGGGACCCCCAGTAAATATTAACACACTCCGAGGGACACCCTGTAAATATTAACACACTCCCGGGGACACCCTGTAAATATTAACACACTCCCGGAGACCCACTGTAAATATTAACACACTCCGAGGGACACCCTGTAAATATTAACACACTCCTGGAGACCCGCTGTAAATATTAACACACTCCGAGGGACACCCTGTAAATATTAACACACTCCCGGAGACCCGCTGTAAATATTAACACACTCCCGGAGATCCCCTGTAAATATTAACACACTGCCGGGGATCCCCTGTAAATATTAACACACTCCCGGGGACACCCTGTAAATATTAACACCCGCCCGGGGACACCCGGAAAATATTAACACACTACCGGGGACCCACAGTAAATATTAACACACTCCCGCAGACCCCATGTAAATATCAACACACTCCCGGAGACACCCAGTAAATATTAACACACTCCCGGAGACACCCTGTAAATATTAACACACTCCCGGGGACACCCTGTAAATATTAACACACTGTCGGGGACACCCTGTAAATATTAACACACTCCCGGAGAACTCGTGTAAATATTAACACACTCCCGGGGACCCCCTGTAAATATTAACACACTCCCAGGGACACCCTGTAAATATTAACACAGTCCCGGGGACACCCTGTAAATATTAACACACTCCCGGGGACAGCCTGTAAATATTAACACACAACCGGGGACTCTTTGTAAATATCAACACACGCTCGGGGACACCCTGTAAATATTAACACACACCCGGGGACCCCCTGTAAATATTAACAAACTCCCGGGGCCACCCTGTAAATATCAACACACGCTCGGGGACACCCTGTAAATATTAACACACTCCCGGAGACCCCGTGTAAATATTAACATACTCCCGGAGATACACTGTAAATATTAACACACTCCCGATGACACCACGTAAATATTAACACACTCCCGAAGTTACCATGCAAATATTAACACACTCCCGGAGACATCCTGTAAATATTAACACAGTGCCGGACACCCACTGTAAATATGAACACACTCCTGGGGACACCCTGTAAATATTAACACACTCCCGGAGACACCCTGAAAATATTAACACACTCCCGGGGACACCCTGTAAATATTAACACACTCCCGGGGACACACTGTAAATATTAACACACTCCCGGAGACCTCGTGTAAATATTAACACACTCCCGAGGACCCCCTGTAAATATTAACACACTCCCAGGGACACGTTGTAAATATTAACACACTCCTGAAGACACCATGTAAGTATTAACACACTCCCGGAGACACCCTGTAAATATTAACAGCGTGCCGGACACCCACTGTAAATATGATCACACTCCCGGGGACACCCTGTAAATATTAACACACTCCCGGGGACCCCATGTAAATATCAGCACACTCCCGGAGACACCCTGTAAATATTAACACACTCCCGGAGACACCCTGAAAATATTAACACACTCCCGGGGACACCCTGTAAATATCAACACACAACCGGGGGCACACTGTAAATATTAACACACTCCCGGAGACCTCGTGTAAATATTAACACACTCCTGGGGACCCCCTGTAAATATTAACATACTCCCGGAGCCCCACTGGAAATATTAACACAATCCCAGGGGAACCCTGTAAATATTAACACACTCCCGGAGACCCACAGTAAACATTAACACACTCCCGGGGACCCCCTGTAAATATCAACACACTCCCGGGGACACCCTGTAAATATTAACAGACACCTGGGGACACCCTGTAAATATTAACACACTCCCGGAAACCTCGTGTAAATATTAACACACTCCGGGGGACCCCCTGTAAATATTAACACACACCCAGGGACACCCTGTAAATATTAACACACTCCCGGGGACACCCTGTAAATATTAACACACTCCCGGAGACCCGCAGTAAATATTAACACATGCCCAGAAACACCGTGTAAATGTTAACACATTCCCGGAGACCCCCTGTAAATATTAACGCACTCCCGGGGACTCCCTGTAAATATTAACACACTCCCGGGGACACCCTGTAAATATTAACACATTCCCAGAGACCTCGTGTAAATATTAACACATTCCCGGGGACCCCCTGTAAATATTAACACACTCCGAGGGACACCCTGTAAATATTAACACACACCCGGGGACACCCTGTAAATATTAACACACTCCCGGAGACCCGCTGTAAATATTAACACACTCCTGGGGACCTTCTGAAAATATTAACACACTCCCGGAGACCAACTGTAAATATTAACACACTGCCGGTGATATCCTGTAAATATTAACACACTCCTGGAGACCCGCTGTAAACATTAACACACTCCCGGGGACACCCTGTAAATATTAACACACTCCCGGACACCCACTGTAAATATTAACTCACTCCCGGGGCGCCCCTGTAAATATTAACACACTCCCGGAGACCCCGTGTAAATATTAACACACGCCCGGGGACACCCTGTAAATATCAACACACTCCCGGAGACACCCAGTAAATATTAACACACTCCCGGGGAGTTCCTGTAAATATTAACACACTCCCGGGGACAGCCTGTAAATATTAATACACAACCGGGGACTCTTTGTAAATATCAACACACGCTCGGGGACACCCTGTAAATATTAACACACACCCGGGGACCCCCTGTAAATATTAACAAACTCCCGGGGCCACCCTGTAAATATCAACACACGCTCGGGGACACCCTGTAAATATTAACACACACCCGGGGACCCCCTGTAAATATTAACACACTCCCGGGGACACGCTGTAAATATTAACACACTCCCGGGGACCCCCTGTAAATCTTAACACACACCCGGAAACACCCTGTAAATATTAACACACTCCCGGGGACTCCCTGTAAATATTAACACACTGCTGGAGATCCCATGTAAATATTAACATAATCCCGGAGGCACCCTGTAAATATTAACACACTCCTGGGGACCCCCTGAAAATATTAAAACACTCCCGGACTCCCACTGTAAATATTAACACACTTCCGGTGATACCCTGAAAATATTAACACACTCCCGAAGACACAATGTAAACATTAACACACTCCCGGAGACACCCTGTAAATATTAACACACTCCCGGACACCCACTTTAAATATTAACACACTCGCGGGGCGCCCCTGTAAATATTAACAAACTCCCGGAGACCCCCAGTAAATATTAACACACTCCCGGGGACACCCTGTAAATATTAACACCCGCCCGGGGACACCCGGAAAATATTAACACACTACCGGGGACCCACAGTAAATATTAACACACTCCCGTAGACCCCCTGTAAATATCAACACACTCCCGGAGACACCCAGTAAATATTAACACACTCCCGGAGACACCCTGTAAATATTAACACACTCCCGGGGACACCCTGTAAATATTAACACACTGTCGGGGACACCCTGTAAATATTAACACACTCCCGGAGAACTCGTGTAAATATTAACACACTCCCGGGGACCCCCTGTAAATATTAACACACTCCCAGGGACACCCTGTAAATATTAACACAGTCCCGGGGACACCCTGTAAATATTAACATACTCCCTGAGGCACCCTGTAGATATTAACACACTCCCGGGGACCCCCTGAAAAAAATTAACACACTCCCGGAGACCCCATGTAAATATTAACACACTCCCGGTGATACCCTGCAAATATTAACACACTCCCGGAGACCCCCTGGAAATATTAACACTTCCCGGAGACACCCTGTAAATATTAAAACACTCCCGGAGACCAGCTGTAAATATTAACACACTACCGGAGACACCCTGTAAATATTAACACACTCCCGGGGATCCCCTGTAAATATTAACACACTCCCAGGAACTCCCTGTAAATACTAACACACTCCCGGATATCCCCTGAAAATATTAACATACTCCCGGAGGCACCCTGTAAATATTAACACACTCCCGGGGACCCCCTGCTGAAAATATAAACACACTCCTGGGGACCCCCTGTAAATATTAACATACTCCCGGAGATCCCCTGTAAATATTAACACAATCCCAGGGACACCCTGTAAATATTAACACACTCCCGGGAACCCCCAGTAAATATTAACACACTCCCGGGGACCCCCTGTAAATATCAACACACTCCCGGGGACACCCTGTAAATATTAACACACTACTAGGGACACCCTGGAAATATTAACACACTCCCGGAGACCTCGTGTAAATATTAACACACTCCCGGGGACCCCCTGTAAATATTAACACACAGCCAGGGACACCCTGTAAATATTAACAGACTCCTGGGGACACCCTGTAAATATTAACAGACTCCCGGAAACCTCGTGTAAATATTAACACACTCCGGGGGACCCCCTGTAAATATTAACACACACCCAGGGACACCCTGTAAATATTAACACACTCCCGGGGACACCCTGTAAATATTAACACACTCCCGGGGACCCCCTGTAAATATTAACACACTCCCGGAGACCCGCAGTAAATATTAACACATGCCCAGAAACACCGTGTAAATGTTAACACATTCCCGGAGACCCCCTGTAAATATTAACGCACTCCCGGGGACTCCCTGTAAATATTAACACACTCCCGGGGACACCCTGTAAATATTAACACATTCCCAGAGACCTCGTGTAAATATTAACACACTCCCGGGGACCCCCTGTAAATATTAACACACTCCGAGGGACACCCTGTAAATATTAACACACTCCCGGGGACACCCTGTAAATATTAACACACTCCCGGAGACCCGCTGTAAATATTAACACACTCCTGGGGACCCCCTGAAAATATTAACACACTCCCGGAGACCAACTGTAAATATTAACACACTGCCGGTGATACCCTGTAAATATTAACACACTCCCGGAGACCCGCTGTAAACATTAACACACTCCCGGGGACACCCTGTAAATATTAACACACTCCCGGACACACACTGTAAATATTAACTCACTCCCGGGGCGCCCCTGTAAATATTAACACACTCCCGGAGACCCCGTGTAAATATTAACACACGCCCGGGGACACCCTGTAAATATCAACACACTCCCGGAGACACCCAGTAAATATTAACACACTCCCGGGGAGTTCCTGTAAATATTAACACACTCCCGGGGACAGCCTGTAAATATTAACACACTCCCGGTGACCCCCTGTAAATATTAACACACTCCCGGGGAGTTCCTGTAAATATTAACACACTCCCGGGGACAGCCTGTAAATATTAACACACTCCCGGGGACACCCTGTAAATATTAACACACAACCGGGGACTCTTTGTAAATATCAACACACGCTCGGGGACACCCTGTAAATATTAACACACACCCGGGGACCCCCTGTAAATATTAACAAACTCCCGGGGCCACCCTGTAAATATCAACACACGCTCGGGGACACCCTGTAAATATTAACACACACCCGGGGACCCCCTGTAAATATTAACACACTCCCGGGGACACGCTGTAAATATTAACACACTCCCGGGGACCCCCTGTAAATCTTAACACACACCCGGAAACACCCTGTAAATATTAACACACTCCCGGGGACTCCCTGTAAATATTAACACACTGCTGGAGATCCCATGTAAATATTAACATAATCCCGGAGGCACCCTGTAAATATTAACACACTCCTGGGGACCCCCTGAAAATATTAACACACTCCCGGACTCCCACTGTAAATATTAACACACTTCCGGTGATACCCTGAAAATATTAACACACTCCCGAAGACACAATGTAAACATTAACACACTCCCGGAGACACCCTGTAAATATTAACACACTCCCGGACACCCACTTTAAATATTAACACACTCGCGGGGCGCCCCTGTAAATATTAACAAACTCCCGGAGACCCCCAGTAAATATTAACACACTCCCGGGGACACCCTGTAAATATTAACACCCGCCCGGGGACACCCGGAAAATATTAACACACTACCGGGGACCCACAGTAAATATTAACACACTCCCGTAGACCCCCTGTAAATATCAACACACTCCCGGAGACACCCAGTAAATATTAACACACTCCCGGAGACACCCTGTAAATATTAACACACTCCCGGGGACACCCTGTAAATATTAACACACTGTCGGGGACACCCTGTAAATATTAACACACTCCCGGAGAACTCGTGTAAATATTAACACACTCCCGGGGACCCCCTGTAAATATTAACACACTCCCAGGGACACCCTGTAAATATTAACACAGTCCCGGGGACACCCTGTAAATATTAACATACTCCCTGAGGCACCCTGTAGATATTAACACACTCCCGGGGACCCCCTGAAAAAAATTAACACACTCCCGGAGACCCCATGTAAATATTAACACACTCCCGGTGATACCCTGCAAATATTAACACACTCCCGGAGACCCCCTGGAAATATTAACACTTCCCGGAGACACCCTGTAAATATTAAAACACTCCCGGAGACCAGCTGTAAATATTAACACACTACCGGAGACACCCTGTAAATATTAACACACTCCCGGGGATCCCCTGTAAATATTAACACACTCCCAGGAACTCCCTGTAAATACTAACACACTCCCGGATATCCCCTGAAAATATTAACATACTCCCGGAGGCACCCTGTAAATATTAACACACTCCCGGGGACCCCCTGCTGAAAATATAAACACACTCCTGGGGACCCCCTGTAAATATTAACATACTCCCGGAGATCCCCTGTAAATATTAACACAATCCCAGGGACACCCTGTAAATATTAACACACTCCCGGGAACCCCCAGTAAATATTAACACACTCCCGGGGACCCCCTGTAAATATCAACACACTCCCGGGGACACCCTGTAAATATTAACACACTACTAGGGACACCCTGGAAATATTAACACACTCCCGGAGACCTCGTGTAAATATTAACACACTCCCGGGGACCCCCTGTAAATATTAACACACAGCCAGGGACACCCTGTAAATATTAACAGACTCCTGGGGACACCCTGTAAATATTAACAGACTCCCGGAAACCTCGTGTAAATATTAACACACTCCGGGGGACCCCCTGTAAATATTAACACACACCCAGGGACACCCTGTAAATATTAACACACTCCCGGGGACACCCTGTAAATATTAACACACTCCCGGGGACCCACTGTAAATATTAACACACTCCCGGAGACCCGCAGTAAATATTAACACATGCCCAGAAACACCGTGTAAATGTTAACACATTCCCGGAGACCCCCTGTAAATATTAACGCACTCCCGGGGACTCCCTGTAAATATTAACACACTCCCGGGGACACCCTGTAAATATTAACACATTCCCAGAGACCTCGTGTAAATATTAACACACTCCCGGGGACCCCCTGTAAATATTAACACACTCCGAGGGACACCCTGTAAATATTAACACACTCCCGGGGACACCCTGTAAATATTAACACACTCCCGGAGACCCGCTGTAAATATTAACACACTCCTGGGGACCCCCTGAAAATATTAACACACTCCCGGAGACCAACTGTAAATATTAACACACTGCCGGTGATACCCTGTAAATATTAACACACTCCCGGAGACCCGCTGTAAACATTAACACACTCCCGGGGACACCCTGTAAATATTAACACACTCCCGGACACCCACTGTAAATATTAACTCACTCCCGGGGCGCCCCTGTAAATATTAACACACTCCCGGAGACCCCGTGTAAATATTAACACACGCCCGGGGACACCCTGTAAATATCAACACACTCCCGGAGACACCCAGTAAATATTAACACACTCCCGGGGAGTTCCTGTAAATATTAACACACTCCCGGGGACAGCCTGTAAATATTAACACACTCCCGGTGACCCCCTGTAAATATTAACACACTCCCGGGGAGTTCCTGTAAATATTAACACACTCCCGGGGACAGCCTGTAAATATTAACACACTCCCGGGGACACCCTGTAAATATTAACACACAACCGGGGACTCTTTGTAAATATCAACACACGCTCGGGGACACCCTGTAAATATTAACACACACCCGGGGACCCCCTGTAAATATTAACAAACTCCCGGGGCCACCCTGTAAATATCAACACACGCTCGGGGACACCCTGTAAATATTAACACACACCCGGGGACCCCCTGTAAATATTAACACACTCCCGGGGACACGCTGTAAATATTAACACACTCCCGGGGACCCCCTGTAAATCTTAACACACACCCGGAAACACCCTGTAAATATTAACACACTCCCGGGGACTCCCTGTAAATATTAACACACTGCTGGAGATCCCATGTAAATATTAACATAATCCCGGAGGCACCCTGTAAATATTAACACACTCCTGGGGACCCCCTGAAAATATTAACACACTCCCGGACTCCCACTGTAAATATTAACACACTTCCGGTGATACCCTGAAAATATTAACACACTCCCGAAGACACAATGTAAACATTAACACACTCCCGGAGACACCCTGTAAATATTAACACACTCCCGGACACCCACTTTAAATATTAACACACTCGCGGGGCGCCCCTGTAAATATTAACAAACTCCCGGAGACCCCCAGTAAATATTAACACACTCCCGGGGACACCCTGTAAATATTAACACCCGCCCGGGGACACCCGGAAAATATTAACACACTACCGGGGACCCACAGTAAATATTAACACACTCCCGTAGACCCCCTGTAAATATCAACACACTCCCGGAGACACCCAGTAAATATTAACACACTCCCGGAGACACCCTGTAAATATTAACACACTCCCGGGGACACCCTGTAAATATTAACACACTGTCGGGGACACCCTGTAAATATTAACACACTCCCGGAGAACTCGTGTAAATATTAACACACTCCCGGGGACCCCCTGTAAATATTAACACACTCCCAGGGACACCCTGTAAATATTAACACAGTCCCGGGGACACCCTGTAAATATTAACACACTCCCGGAGACACCCTATAAATATTAACACACTCCCGGATACACCATGTAAATATTAACACACTCCCGGAGACACCCTGTAAATATTAACACACTCCCGGGGACTCAGTGTAAAAATTAACACACTCCCGGGGACACCCTGTAAATAATAACACACTCCCGGGGACACCCTGTAAATATTAACATACTCCCTGAGGCACCCTGTAAATATTAACACACTCCCGGGGACCCCCTGAAAAAAATTAACACACTCCCGGAGACCCCATGTAAATATTAACACACTCCCGGTGATACCCTGCAAATATTAACACACTCCCGGAGACCCCATGGAAATATTAACACTTCCCGGAGACACCCTGTAAATATTAAAACACTCCCGGAGACCAGCTGGAAATATTAACACACTACCGGAGACACCCTGTAAATATTAACACACTCCCGGGGATCCCCTGTAAATATTAACACACTCCCAGGAACTCCCTGTAAATACTAACACACTCCCGGATATCCCCTGAAAATATTAACATACTCCCGGAGGCACCCTGTAAATATTAACACACTCCCGGGGACCCCCTGCTGAAAATATAAACACACTCCTGGGGACCCCCTGTAAATATTAACATACTCCCGGAGATCCCCTGTAAATATTAACACAATCCCAGGGACACCCTGTAAATATTAACACACTCCCGGGAACCCCCAGTAAATATTAACACACTCCCGGGGACCCCCTGTAAATATCAACACACTCCCGGGGACACCCTGTAAATATTAACACACTACTAGGGACACCCTGGAAATATTAACACACTCCCGGAGACCTCGTGTAAATATTAACACACTCCCGGGGACCCCCTGTAAATATTAACACACAGCCAGGGACACCCTGTAAATATTAACACACTCCGAGGGACACCCTGTAAATATTAACACACTCCCGGAGACACCCTGTAAATATTAACACACTCCCGGAGACCCGCTGTAAATATTAACACACTCCCGGAGAACTCGTGTAAATATTAACACACTCCCGGGGACCCCCTGTAAATATTTACACACTCCCATGGACACCCGGTAAATATTAACACACTCCCGGGGACAGCCTGTAAATATTAACACACTCCCGGAGACACCCTATAAATATTAACACACTCCCGGAAACACCGTGTAAATATTAACACACTCCCGGAGACACCCTGTAAATATTAACACACACCCGGGGACACCCTGTAAATATTAACACACTCGCGGGGACCCCCTGTAAATTTTAACACACTCCCGGGGACTATCTGTAAATATTAACACACTCCCGGAGATCCCCTGTAAATATTAACACACTGCCGGGGATCCCCTGTAAATATTAACACACTCCCAGGGAACCCCTGTAAATATTAACACACTCCCAGAGACACCCTGAAAATATTAACACACTCTCGGGGACTCCCTGTAACTATTAACACACTCCCGGAGATCCCCTGAAAATATTAACATACTCCCGGAGGCACCCTGTAAACATTAACACACTCACGGGGACCCCCTGCTGAAAATATAAACACACTCCTGGGGACCCCCTGCAAATATTAACATACTCCCGGAGATCCCCTGTAAATATTAACACAATCCCAGGGACACCCTGTAAATATGAACATACTCCCGGGGACCCCCTGTAAATATCAACACACTCCCGGGGACACCCTGTAAATATTAACACACTCCTGGGGACACACTGTAAATATTAACACACTCCCGGAGACCTCGTGTAAATATTAACACACTCCTGGGGACCCCCAGTAAATATTAACACACTCCGAGGGACACCCTGTAAATATTAACACACTCCCGGGGACACCCTGTAAATATTAACACACTCCGAGGGACACCCTGTAAATATTAACACACTCCCGGACTCCCACTGTAAATATTAACACACTTCCGGTGATACCCTGAAAATATTAACACACTCCCGAAGACACAATGTAAACATTAACACACTCCCGGAGACACCCTGTAAATATTAACACACTCCCGGACACCCACTTTAAATATTAACACACTCGCGGGGCGCCCCTGTAAATATTAACAAACTCCCGGAGACCCCCAGTAAATATTAACACACTCCCGGGGACACCCTGTAAATATTAACACCCGCCCGGGGACACCCGGAAAATATTAACACACTACCGGGGACCCACAGTAAATATTAACACACTCCCGCAGACCCCATGTAAATATCAACACACTCCCGGAGACACCCAGTAAATATTAACACACTCCCGGAGACACCCTGTAAATATTAACACACTCCCGGGGACACCCTGTAAATATTAACACACTGTCGGGGACACCCTGTAAATATTAACACACTCCCGGAGAACTCGTGTAAATATTAACACACTCCCGGGGACCCCCTGTAAATATTAACACACTCCCAGGGACACCCTGTAAATATTAACACAGTCCCGGGGACACCCTGTAAATATTAACATACTCCCTGAGGCACCCTGTAAATATTAACACACTCCCGGGGACCCCCTGAAAAAAATTAACACACTCCCGGAGACCCCATGTAAATATTAACACACTCCCGGTGATACCCTGCAAATATTAACACACTCCCGGAGACCCCCTGGAAATATTAACACTTCCCGGAGACACCCTGTAAATATTAAAACACTCCCGGAGACCAGCTGTAAATATTAACACACTACCGGAGACACCCTGTAAATATTAACACACTCCCGGGGATCCCCTGTAAATATTAACACACTCCCAGGAACTCCCTGTAAATACTAACACACTCCCGGATATCCCCTGAAAATATTAACATACTCCCGGAGGCACCCTGTAAATATTAACACACTCCCGGGGACCCCCTGCTGAAAATATAAACACACTCCTGGGGACCCCCTGTAAATATTAACATACTCCCGGAGATCCCCTGTAAATATTAACACAATCCCAGGGACACCCTGTAAATATTAACACACTCCCGGGAACCCCCAGTAAATATTAACACACTCCCGGGGACCCCCTGTAAATATCAACACACTCCCGGGGACACCGTGTAAATATTAACACACTACTAGGGACACCCTGGAAATATTAACACACTCCCGGAGACCTCGTGTAAATATTAACACACTCCCGGGGACCCCCTGTAAATATTAACACACAGCCAGGGACACCCTGTAAATATTAACAGACTCCTGGGGACACCCTGTAAATATTAACAGACTCCCGGAAACCTCGTGTAAATATTAACACACTCCGGGGGACCCCCTGTAAATATTAACACACACCCAGGGACACCCTGTAAATATTAACACACTCCCGGGGACACCCTGTAAATATTAACACACTCCCGGGGACCCCCTGTAAATATTAACACACTCCCGGAGACCCGCAGTAAATATTAACACATGCCCAGAAACACCGTGTAAATGTTAACACATTCCCGGAGACCCCCTGTAAATATTAACGCACTCCCGGGGACTCCCTGTAAATATTAACACACTCCCGGGGACACCCTGTAAATATTAACACATTCCCAGAGACCTCGTGTAAATATTAACACACTCCCGGGGACCCCCTGTAAATATTAACACACTCCGAGGGACACCCTGTAAATATTAACACACTCCCGGGGACACCCTGTAAATATTAACACACTCCCGGAGACCCGCTGTAAATATTAACACACTGCCGGTGATACCCTGTAAATATTAACACACTCCCGGAGACCCGCTGTAAACATTAACACACTCCCGGGGACACCCTGTAAATATTAACACACTCCCGGACACCCACTGTAAATATTAACTCACTCCCGGGGCGCCCCTGTAAATATTAACACACTCCCGGAGACCCCGTGTAAATATTAACACACGCCCGGGGCGCCCCTGTAAATATTAACACACTCCCGGAGACCCCGTGTAAATATTAACACACGCCCGGGGACACCCTGTAAATATCAACACACTCCCGGAGACACCCAGTAAATATTAACACACTCCCGGGGAGTTCCTGTAAATATTAACACACTCCCGGGGACAGCCTGTAAATATTAACACACAACCGGGGACTCTTTGTAAATATCAACACACGCTCGGGGACACCCTGTAAATATTAACACACACCCGGGGACCCCCTGTAAATATTAACAAACTCCCGGGGCCACCCTGTAAATATCAACACACGCTCGGGGACACCCTGTAAATATTAACACACACCCGGGGACCCCCTGTAAATATTAACACACTCCCGGGGACACGCTGTAAATATTAACACACTCCCGGGGACCCCCTGTAAATCTTAACACACACCCGGAAACACCCTGTAAATATTAACACACTCCCGGGGACTCCCTGTAAATATTAACACACTGCTGGAGATCCCATGTAAATATTAACATAATCCCGGAGGCACCCTGTAAATATTAACACACTCCTGGGGACCCCCTGAAAATATTAACACACTCCCGGACTCCCACTGTAAATATTAACACACTTCCGGTGATACCCTGAAAATATTAACACACTCCCGAAGACACAATGTAAACATTAACACACTCCCGGAGACACCCTGTAAATATTAACACACTCCCGGACACCCACTTTAAATATTAACACACTCGCGGGGCGCCCCTGTAAATATTAACAAACTCCCGGAGACCCCCAGTAAATATTAACACACTCCCGGGGACACCCTGTAAATATTAACACCCGCCCGGGGACACCCGGAAAATATTAACACACTACCGGGGACCCACAGTAAATATTAACACACTCCCGCAGACCCCCTGTAAATATCAACACACTCCCGGAGACACCCAGTAAATATTAACACACTCTCGGGGACACCCTGTAAATATTAACACACACCCGGAGAACTCGTGTAAATATTAACACACTCCCGGGGACCCCCTGTAAATATTAACACACTCCCAGGGACACCCTGTAAATATTAACACAGTCCCGGGGACACCCTGTAAATATTAACACACTCCCGGAGACACCCTGTAAATATTAACACACTCCCGGGGACTCAGTGTAAAAATTAACACACTCCCGGGGACACCCTGTAAATAATAACACACTCCCGGGGACACCCTGTAAATATTAACATACTCCCTGAGGCACCCTGTAAATATTAACACACTCCCGGGGACCCCCTGAAAAAAATTAACACACTCCCGGAGACCCCATGTAAATATTAACACACTCCCGGTGATACACTGCAAATATTAACACACTCCCGGAGACCCCCTGGAAATATTAACACTTCCCGGAGACACCCTGTAAATATTAAAACACTCCCGGAGACCAGCTGTAAATATTAACACACTACCGGAGACACCCTGTAAATATTAACACACTCCCGGGGATCCCCTGTAAATATTAACACACTCCCAGGAACTCCCTGTAAATATTAACACACTCCCCGATATCCCCTGAAAATATTAACATACTCCCGGAGGCACCCTGTAAATATTAACACACTCCCGGGGACCCCCTGCTGAAAATATAAACACACTCCTGGGGACCCCCTGTAAATATTAACATACTCCCGGAGATCCCCTGTAAATATTAACACAATCCCAGGGACACCCTGTAAATATTAACACACTCCCGGGAACCCCCAGTAAATATTAACACACTCCCGGGGACCCCCTGTAAATATCAACACACTCCCGGGGACACCCTGTAAATATTAACACACTACTAGGGACACCCTGGAAATATTAACACACTCCCGGAGACCTCGTGTAAATATTAACACACTCCCGGGGACCCCCTGTAAATATTAACACACAGCCAGGGACACCCTGTAAATATTAACACACTCCCGGGGACCCCCTGTAAATATTAACACACTCCGAGGGACACCCTGTAAATATTAACACACTCCCGGAGACACCCTGTAAATATTAACACACTCCCGGAGACACGCTGTAAATATTAACACACTCCCGGAGAACTCGTGTAAATATTAACACACTCCCGGGGACCCCCTGTAAATATTAACACACTCCCATGGACACCCGGTAAATATTAACACACTCCCGGGGACACCCTGTAAATATTAACACACTCCCGGAGACACCCTATAAATATTAACACACTCCCGGAAACGCCGTGTAAATATTAACACACTCCCGGAGACACCCTGTAAATATTAACACACACCCGGGGACACCCTGTAAATATTAACACACTCGCGGGGACCCCCTGTAAATTTTAACACACTCCCGGGGACTATCTGTAAATATTAACACACTCCCGGAGATCCCCTGTAAATATTAACACACTGCCGGGGATCCCCTGTAAATATTAACACACACCCAGGGAACCCCTGTAAATATTAACACACTCCCATAGACACCCTGAAAATATTAACACACTCTCGGGGACTCCCTGTAACTATTAACACACTCCCGGAGATCCCCTGAAAATATTAACATACTCCCGGAGGCACCCTGTAAACATTAACACACTCACGGGGACCCCCTGCTGAAAATATAAACACACTCCTGGGGACCCCCTGCAAATATTAACATACTCCCGGAGATCCCCTGTAAATATTAACACAATCCCAGGGACACCCTGTAAATATGAACACACTCCCGGGGACCCCCTGTAAATATCAACACACTCCCGGGGACACCCTGTAAATATTAACACACTCCTGGGGACACACTGTAAATATTAACACACTCCGGGAGACCTCGTGTAAATATTAACACACTCCTGGGGACCCCCAGTAAATATTAACACACTCCGAGGGACACCCTGTAAATATTAACACACTCCCGGGGACACCCTGTAAATATTAACACACTCCCGGAGACCCACTGTAAATATTAACACACTCCGAGGGACACCCTGTAAATATTAACACACTCCCGGAGACCCGCTGTAAATATTAACACACTCCGAGGGACACCCTGTAAATATTAACACACTCCCGGAGACCCGCTGTAAATATTAACACACTCCCGGAGACCCCCTGTAAATATTAACACACTACCGGTGATACCCTGCAAATATTAACACACTCCCGAAGACACCATGTAAACATTAACACACTCCCGGAAACACCCTGTAAATATTAACCCACTCCCGGACACCCACTGTAAATATTAACACACTCCCGGGGCGCCCCTGTAAATATTAACAAACTCCCGGAGACCCCATGTAAATAGTAACACACGCCCGGGGACACCCTGTAAATATTAACACACTCCCGGAGACACCCTGTAAATATTAACACACTCCCGGGGACACCCTGTAAATATTAACACACTCCCGGAGACACCCTGTAAATATTAACACACTCCCGATGACAGCATGTAAATATTAACACACTCCCGGAGACATCCTGTAAATATTAACACAGTGCCGGACACCCACTCCTGGGGACACCCTGTAAATATTAACACACTCCCGGAGACACCCTGAAAATATTAACACACTCCCGGAGACCTCGTGTAAATATTAACACACTCCCGGGGACCCCCTGTAAATATTAACACACTCCCAAGGACACGTTGTAAATATTAACACACTCCTGAAGACACCATGTAAATATTAACACACTCCCGGAGACACCCTGTAAATATTAACAAAGTGCCGGACACCCACTGTAAATATGAACACACACCCGGGGACACCCTGTAAATATTAACACACTCCCGGGGACGCCGAATAAATATTAACACACTCCAGGGGAACCCCTGTAAATATCAACACACTCCCGGAGACACCCTGTCAATATTAACACACTCCCGGAGACACCCTGAAAACATTAACACACTCACGGGGACACCCTGTAAATATCAACACACTCCCGGGGACACACTGTAAATATTAACACACTCCTGGAGACCTCGTGTAAATATTAACACACTACTGGGGACCCCCTGAAAATATTAACATACTCCCGGAGGCACCCTGTAAATATTAACACACTCACGGGGACCCCCTGCTGAAAATATAAACACACTCCTGGGGACGCCCTGTAAATATCAACACACTCCCGGAGATCCCCTGTAAATATTAACACAATCCCAGGCACACCCTGTAAATATTAACACACTCCCGGGGACCCCAGTAAATATTAATACACTACCGGGGAACCCCTGTAAATATTAACACACTCCCGGGGACTCTTTGTAAATATTAACACACTCCCGGGGCGCCCCTGTAAATATTAACAAACTCCCGGAGACCCCGTGTAAATATTAACACACGCCCGGGGACACCCTGTAAATATTAACACACCCCCGGGGACCCACAGTAAATATTAACACACTGCCGGGGACCCCCTGTAAATATCAACACACTCCCGGAGACACCCAGTAAATATCAACACACTCCCGGAGACACCCTGTAAATATTAACACACTCCCGGGGAGTCCCTGTAAATATTAACACACTCCCGGGGACACCCTGTAAATATTAACACACTCCCGGGGAATCTTTCTAAATATCAACACACGCTCGGGTACACCCTGTAAATATTAACACACACCCGGGGACCCACTGTAAATATTAACAAACTCCCGGGGCCACCCTGTAAATATCAACATACGCTCGGGGACACCCTGTAAATATTAACACACACCCGGGGACCCCCTGTAAATATTAACACACTCCCGGGGACACGCTGTAAATATTAACACACTCCCGGGGACCGCCTGTAAATATTAACACACACCCAGAAACACCCTGTAAATATTAACACACTCCCGGGGACTCCCTGTAAATACTAACACACTCCCGGAGATCCCCTGTAAATATTAACATAATCCCGGAGGCACCCTGTAAATATTAACACACTCCTGGGGACCCCCTGAAAATATTAACACACTCCCGGACACCCACTGTAAATATTAACACACTTCCGGTGATACCCTGCAAATATTAACACACTCCCTAAGACACCATGTAAACATTAACACACTCCCGAAAACACCCTGTAAATATTAACACACTCCCGGGGACTCCCTGTAAATACTAACACACTCCCGGAGAACCCCAGTAAATATTAAGACACTCACGGGGACACCATGTAAATATTAACACACGCCCGGGGACACCCTGTAAATATTAACACACTCCCTGGGACCCACAGTAAATATTAACACAGTCTCGGGGACCCCCTGTAAATATCAACACACTCCCGGAGACACCCAGTAAATATTAACACACTCCCGGAGACACCCTGTAAATATTAACACACTCCCGGGGACACCCTGTAAATATTAACACACTGTCGGGGACACCCTGTAAATATTAACACACTCCCGGAGAACTCGTGTAAATATTAACACACTCCCGGGGACCCCCTGTAAATATTAACACACTCCCAGGGACACCCTGTAAATATTAACACACTCCCGGGGACACCCTGTAAATATTAACACACTCCCGGGGACACCCTGTAAATATTAACACACTCGCGGAGACCCGCTGTAAATATTAACACACTCCCGGAGAACTCGTGTAAATATTAACACACTCCCGGGGACCCCCTGTAAATATTAACACACTCTCATGGACACCCGGTAAATATTAACACACTCCCGGAGTCACCCTGTAAATATTAACACACTCCTGGGGACACACTGTAAATATTAACACACCCCGGAGATTTCGTGTAAATATTAACACATACCCGGGGACCCCCTGTAAATATTAACACACAGCCAGGGACACCCTGTAAATATTAACACACTCCCGGGGACACCCTCTAAATATTAACACACTCCAGGAGACCTCGTGTAAATATTAACACACTCCCGGGGACGCCCAGTAAATATTAACACATTCCGAGGGACACCCTGTAAATATTAACACACTCCCGGGGACACCCTGTAAATATTAACACACTCCCGGAGACCCGCTGTAAATATTAACACACTCCCGGAAAAACCGAATAAATATTAACACACTCGCGGAGACCCCCTGTAAATATTAACACACTCCCGGGGACTCTTTGTAAATATTAACACACTCCCGGGGACACCCTGTAAATATTAACACACTCCCGGGGACCCACAGTAAATATTAACACACTCCCGGGGACCCCCTGTAAATATCAACACACTCCCGGAGACACCCAGTAAATATTAACACACTCCCGGAGACACCCTGTAAATATTAACACACTCCCGGAGACATCCTGTAAATATTAACACACTCCCGGGGAGTCCCTGTAAATATTAACACACTCCCGGGGACACCCTGTAAATATTAACACACTCCCGGGGACTCTTTCTAAATATCAACACACGCTCGGGGACACCCTGTAAATATTAACACACACCCAGGGACCCTCTGTAAAAATTAACACACTCCCGGGGCCACCCTGTAAATATCAACACACGCTCGGGGACACCCTGTAAATATTAACACACACCCGGGGACCCCCTGTAAATATTAACACACTCCCGGGGACACGCTGTAAATATTAACACACTCCCGGGGACCCCCTGTAAATATTAACACACACCCGGAAACACCCTGTAAATATTAACACACTCCCGGGGACTCCCTGTAAATACTAACACACTCCCGGAGATCCCCTGTAAATATTAACTTATTCCCGGAGGCACCCTGTAAATATTAACACACTCCTGGGGACCCCCTGAAAATATTAACACACTCCCGGACACCCACTGTAAATATTAACACACTTCCGGTGATACCCTGCAAATATTAACACACTCCCTAAGACACCATGTAAACATTAACACACTCCCGGAGACTCCCTGTAAATATTAACACACTCCCGGGGACACCCGCTGTAAATATTAACAAACTCCCGGAGAACCCTAGTAAATATTAACACACTCCCGGGGACACCATGTAAATATTAACACACGCCTGGGGACACCCTGTAAATATTAACACACTCCCTGGGAACCAGAGTAAATATTAACACACTCTCGGGGACCCCCTGTAAATATCAACACACTCCCGGAGACACCCAGTAAATATCAACACACTCCCGGAGACACCCAGTAAATATTAACACACTCCCGGAGACACCCTATAAATATTAACACACTCCCGGGGACACCCTGTAAATATTAACACACTGTCGGGGACACCCTGTAAATATTAACACACTCCCGGAGAACTCGTGTAAATATTAACACACTCCCGGGGACCCCCTGTAAATATTAACACACTCCCAGGGACACCCTGTAAATATTAACACACTCCCGGGGACACCCTGTAAATATTAACACACTCCCGGGGACACCCTGTAAATATTAACACACTCCCGGAGACCCGCTGTAAATATTAACACACTCCCGGAGAACTCGTGTAAATATTAACACACTCCCGGGGACCCCCTGTAAATATTAACACACTCCCATGGACACCCGGTAAATATTAACACACTCCCGGGGTCACCCTGTAAATATTAACACACTCCTGGGGACACACTGTAAATATTAACACACTCCCGGAGATTTTGTGTAAATATTAACACACACCCGGGGACCCCCTGTAAATATTAACACACAGCCAGGGACACCGTGTAAATATTAACACACTCCCGGGGACACCCTGTAAATATTAACACACTCCCGGAGACCTCGTGTAAATATTAACACACTCCCGGGGACCCCCAGTAAATATTAACACACTCCGAGGGACACCCTGTAAATATTAACACACTCCCGGGGACACCCTGTAAATATTAACACACTCCCGGAGACCCGCTGTAAATATTAACACACTCCCGGAAAAACCGAATAAATATTAACACACTCGCGGAGACCCCCTGTAAATATTAACACACTCCCGGGGACTCTTTGTAAATATTAACACACTCCCGGGGCGCCCATGTAAATATTAACAAACTCCCGGAGACCCCGTGTAAATATTAACACACGCCCGGGGACACCCTGTAAATATTAACACACTCCCGGGGACCCACAGTAAATATTAACACACTCCCGGGGACCCCCTGTAAATATCAACACACTCCCGGAGACACCCAGTAAATATTAACACACTCCCGGAGACACCCTGTAAATATTAACACACTCCTGGAGACATCCTGTAAATATTAACACACTCCCGGGGAGTCCCTGTAAATATTAACACACTCCCGGGGACACCCTGTAAATATTAACACACTCCCGGGGACTCTTTCTAAATATCAACACACGCTCGGGGACTCCCTGTAAATATTAACACACACCCGGGGACCCATTGTAAATATTAACAAACTCCCGGGGCCACCCTGTAAATATCAACACACGCTCGGGGACACCCTGTAAATATTAACACACACCCGGGGACCCCCTGTAAATATTAACACACTCCCGGGGACACGCTGTAAATATTAACACACTCCCGGGGACCCCCTGTAAATATTAACACACACCCGGAAACACCCTGTAAATATTAACACACTCCCAGGGACTCCCTGTAAATACTAACACACTCCCGGAGATCCCCTGTAAATATTAACATAATCCCGGAGGCACCCTGTAAATATTAACACACTCCTGGGGACCCCCTGAAAATATTAACACACTCCCGGACACCCACTGTAAATATTAACACACTTCCGGTGATACCCTGCAAATATTAACACACTCCCTAAGACACCATGTAAACATTAACACACTCCCGGAGACACCCTGTAAATATTAACACACTCCCGGGGACACCCACTGTAAATATTAACACACTCCCGGGGCGCTCCTGTAAATATTAACAAACTCCCGGAGACCCCCAGTAAATATTAACACACTCCCGGGGACCCCCTGTAAATATCAACACACTCCCGGAGACACCCCGTAAATATTAACACCCTCCCGGAGACACCCTGTAAATATTAACACACTCCCGGGGACACCCTGTAAATATTAACACACTGTCGGGGACACCCTGTAAATATTAACACACTCCCGGAGAACTCGTGTAAATATTAACACACTCCCGGGGACCCCCTGTAAATATAAACACACTCCCAGGGACACCCTTTAAATATTAACACACTCCCGGGGACACCCTGTAAATATTAACACACTCCCGGAGACACCCTATAAATATTAACACACGCCCGGAAACACCGTGTAAATATTAACACACACCCGGAGACACCCTGTAAATATTAACACACTCCCGGGGACTCAGTGTAAAAATAAACACACTCCCGGGGACACCCTGTAAATATTAACACACTCCCGGGGACACCCTGTAAATATTAACACACTCGCGGGGACCCCCTGTAAATATTAGGACACTCCCGGGGACTAGCTGTAAATATTAACACGCTCCCGGAGATCCCTGTAAATATTAACATACTCCCGGAGGCACCCTGTAAATATTAACACACTCCCGGGGACCCCCTGAAAAAAATTAACACACTCCCGGAGACCCCTTGTAAATATTAACACAATCCCGGTGATACCCTGCAAATATTAACACACTCCCGGAGACCCAATGTAAATATTAACACACTCCCGGAGACACCCTGTAAATATTAAAACATTCCCGGAGTCCAGCTGTAAATATTAACAGACTCCCAGAGACACCCTGAAAATATAAACACACTCCCGGGGACTCCCTGTAAATATTAACACACTCCAGGAGATCCCCTGAAAATATTAACATACTCCCGGAGGCACCCTGTAAATATTAACACACTCACGGGGACCCCCTGCTGAAAATATAAACACACTCCTGGGGACGCCCTGTAAATATTAACACACTCCCGGAGATCCCCTGTAAATATTAACACACTCCCGGGGACCCCAGTAAATATTAATACACTCCCGGGGGACCCCTGTAAATATTAACAACTCCCGGGGACTCTTTGTAAATATTAACACACTCCCGGGGCGCCCCTGTAAATATTAACAAACTCCCGGAGACCCCGTGTAAATATTAACACACGCCCGGGGACACCCTGTAAATATTAACACACTCCCGGGGACCCACAGTAAATATTAACACACTGCCGGGGACCCCCTGTAAATATCAACACACTCCCGGAGACACCCAGTAAATATTAACACACACCCGGAGACACCCTGTAAATATTAACACACTCCCAGAGACATCCTGTAAATATTAACACACTCCCGGGGAGTCCCTGTAAATATTAACACACTCCCGGGGACACCCTGTAAATATTAACACACTCCCGGGGAATCTTTCAAAATATCAACAGACGCTCGGGTACACCCTGTAAATATTAACACACTCCCGGGGACCCCCTGTAAATATTAACAAACTCCCGGGGCCACCCTGTAAATATCAACACACGCTCAGGGACACCCTGTAAATATTAACACACTCCCGGGGACTCCCTGTAAATACTAACACACTCCCGGAGATCCCCTGTAAATATTAACATAATCCCGGAGGCACCCTGTAAATATTAACACACTCCTGGGGACCCCCTGAAAATATTAACACACTCCCGGACACCCACTGTAAATATTAACACACTTCCGGTGATACCCTGCAAATATTAACACACTTCCGAAGACACCATGTAAACATTAACACACTCCCGGGGACACCCTGTAAATATTAACACACTCCCGGGGCGCCCCTGTAAATATTAACAAACTCCCGGAGACCTCGTGTAAATATAAACACACGCCCGGGGACACCCTGTAAATATTAACACACTCCCTGGGACCCACAGTAAATATTAACACACTCTCGGGGACCCCCTGTAAATATCAACACACTCCCGGGGACACCCTGTAAATATTAACACACTCCGGGAGACACCCAGTAAATATTAACACACTCCCGGGGACACCCTGTAAATATTAACACACTGTCAGGGACACCCTGTAAATATTAACACACTCCCAGGGACACCCTGTAAATATTAACACAATCCCGGGGACACCATGTAAATATCAACACACTCCCGGAGACACCCTATAAATATTAACACACTCCCGGAAACACCGTGTAAATATTAACACACTCCCGGAGACACCCTGTAAATATTAACACACTCCCGGGGATTCAGTGTAAAAATAAACACACTCCCGGGGACACCCTGTAAATATTAACACACTCCCGGGGACACCGTGTAAATATTAACACACTCGCGGGGACCCCCTGTAAATATTAACACACTCCCGGGGACTAGCTGTAAATATTAACACGCTCCCGGAGATCCCTGTAAATATTAACATACTCCCGGAGGCACCCTGTAAATATTAACACACTCCCGGGGACTCCCTGTAAATATTAACACACTCCCGGTGATACCCTGCAAATATTAACACACTACCAGAGACCCCCTGTAAATATTAACATAATCCCGGGAAGCCGCTGTAAATATTATCACACTCCCGGTGATACCCTGTAAATATTAACACACTCCCGGAGACCCCATGTAAATATTAACACTTCCCGGAGACACTCTGTAAATATTAACACACTCCCGGGGATCCCCTGTAAATATTAACACACTCCCAGGGACACCCTGTAAATATTAATACACTTCCGGGGACCCCCTGAAAAAAATTAACACACTCCCGGAGACCCCCTGTAAATATTAACACACTCCCGGTGATACCCTGCAAATATTAACACACTCCCGGAGACCCCATGTAAATATTAACACTTCCCGGAGACACCCTGTAAATATTAAAACACTCCCGGAGTCCAGCTGTAAATATTAACACACTACCGGAGAGACCCTGTAAATATTAACACACTCCCGGGGATCGCCTGTAAATATTAACACACTCCCAGGGACACCCTGTAAATATTAATACACTCCCGGGGACACCCTGTAAATATTAACAGACTCCCAGAGACACCCTGAAAATATAAACACACTGCCGGGGACTCCCTGTAAATATTAACACACTCCAGGAGATCCCCTGAAAATATTAACATACTCCCGGAGGCACCCTGTAAATATTAACACACTCACGGGGACCCCCTGCTGAAAATATAAACACACTCCTGGGGACCCCCCGTAAATATTAACATACTCCCGGAGATCCCCTGTAAATATTAACACAATCCCAGGGACACCCTGTAAATATTAACACACTCCCGGGGACCCCAGTAAATATTAATACACTCCCGGGGAACCCCTGTAAATATCAACACACTCCCGGGGACACCCTGTAAATATTAACACACTCCTGGGGACACACTGTAAATATTAACACACTCCCGGAGACCTCGTGTAAATATTAACACACTCCCGGGGACCCCCTGTAAATATTAACACACTCCGAGGGACACCCTGTAAATATTAACACACTCCCAGGGACACCCTGTAAATATTAACAATCTCCCGGAGACATCGTGTAAATATTAACACACTCCCGGGGACCCCCAGTAAATATTAACACACTCCGAGGGACACCCTGTAAATATTAACACACTCCCGGGGACACCCTGTAAATATTAACACACTCCCGGAGACCCGCTGTAAATATTAACACACTCTCGGAAAAACCGAATAAATATTAACACACTCGCGGAGACCCCCTGTAAATATTAACACACTCCCGGGGACTCTTTGTAAATATTAACACACGCTCGGGGACTCCCTGTAAATATTAACACACAACCGGGGACCCCCTGTAAGTATTAACAAACTCCCGGGGACCCCCTGTAAATATTAACACACACCCGGAGACACCCGTAAATATTAACACACACCCGGGGCGCCCCTGTAAATATTAACTCACTCCCGGGGACACCCTGTAAATATTAACACACTCCCGTAGAACTCGTGTAAATATTAACACACTCCCGGGGACCCATTGTAAATATTAACACACTCCCGGGGACCCCCTGAAAATATTAACACACTCCCGGGGACACCCTGTAAATATTAACACACTCCCGGAAACACCGTGAAAATATTAACAAACTCCCGGAGACACCATGTAAATATTAACACACTCCCGGAAACACCGTGAAAATATTAACACACTCCCGGAGACACCCTGTAAATATTAACACACTCCCGGGGACTCAGTGTAAATATTAACACACCCACGGGGACACGCTGTAAATATTAACACACTCCCGGGGACCCCCTGTAAATATTAACACACTCCCATGGACACCCGGTAAAAATTAACACACTCCCGGGGTCACCCTGTAAATATTAACACACTCCTGGGGACACACTGTAAATATTAACACACTCCCGGAGATTTCGTGTAAATATTAACACACTCCCGGGAACCCCCTGTAAATATTAACACACAGCCAGGGACACCCTGTAAATATTAACACACTCTCGGGGACACCGTGTAAATATTAACACACTCCCGGAGACCTTGTGTAAATATTAACACACTCCCGGGGACCCCCAGTAAATATTAACACAATCCGAGGGACACCCTGTAAATATTAACACACTCCCGGGGACACCCTGTAAATATTAACACACTCCCGGAGACCCGCTGTAAATATTAACACACTCCCGGAAAAACCGAATAAATATTAACACGCTCGCGGAGACCCCCTGTAAATATTAACACATTCCCGGGGACTCTTTGTAAATATTAACACACTCCCGGGGCGCCCCTGTAAATATTAACAAACTCCCGGAGACCCCCAGTAAATATTAACACACTCCCGGGGACACCATGGAAATATTAACACACGCCCGGGGACACCCTGTAAATATTAACACACTCCCTGGGACCCACAGTAAATATTAACACACTCCCGGGGACACCCTGTAAATATTAACATACTCCCGGAGACCCCCAGTAAATATTAACCCACTCCCGGTGATACACTGCAAATATTAACACACTCCCGGAGACCCCCTGTAAATATTAACACTTCCCGGAGACACCCTGTAAATATTAAAACACTCCCGGAGACCAGCTGTAAATATTAACACACTACCGGAGACACCCTGTAAATATTAACACACTCCCGGGGATCCCCTGTAAATATTAACATACTCTCAGGGACACCCTGTAAATATTAACACACTCCCAGAGACACCCTGAAAATATTAACACACTCCCGGGGACTCCCTGGAAATATTAACACACTCCCGGAGATCCCCTGAAAATATTAACATACTCCCGGAGGCACCCTGTAAATATTAACACACTCACGGGGACCGCCTGCTGAAAATATAAACACACTCCTGGGGACCCCCTGTAAATATTAACACACTCGCAGAGACCCCCTGTAAATATTAACACACTCCCGGGGACTCTTTGTAAATATTAACACACGCTCGGGGACACCCTGTAAATATTAACACACAACCGGGGACCCCCTGTAAATATTAACACACTCCCGGAGATCCCCTGTAAATATTAACATAATCCAGGAGGCACCATGTAAATATTAACACACTCCTGGGGACACCCTGAAAATATTAACACACTCCCGGAGACCCACTGTAAATATTAACACACTACCGGTGATACCCTGCAAATATTAACACACTCCCGAAGACACCATGTAAATATTAACACACTCCCGGAAACACCCTGTAAATATTAACACACTCCCGGACACCCACTGTAAATATTAACACACTCCCGGGGCGCCCCTGTAAATATTAACAAACTCCCGGAGACCCCGTGTAAATATTAACACACGCCCGGGGACACCCTGTAAAAATTAACACACCCCCGGGGACCCACAGTAAATATTAACACAGTCCCGGAGACACCCAGTAAATATTAACACACTCCCGGAGACACCCTGTAAATATTAACACAATCCCGGGGACACCCTGTAAATATTAACACACTCCCGGGGACACCCTGTAAATATTAACACACTCCCGGAAACACCGTGAAAATATTAACAAACTCCCGGAGACACCATGTAAATATTAACACACTCCCGGAAACACCGTGAAAATATTAACACACTCCCGGAGACACCCTGTAAATATTAACACACTCCCAGGGACACCCTGTAAATATTAAAAAACTCGCGGGGACCCCCTGTAAATATTAACACACTCCCGGGGATTATCTGTAAATATTAACACACACCCGGTGATCCCCTGTAAATATTAACATACTCCCGGAGGCACCCTGTAAATATTAACACACTCCCGGGGACCCCCTGAAAATATTAACACACTCCCGGAGACCCCCTGTAAATATTAACACACTCCCGGTGATACCCTGCAAATATTAACACACTCCCGGAGTGCCCCTGTAAATATTAACACTTCCCGGAGACACCCTGTAAATATTAACACACACCCGGAGACCCCCTGTAAATATTAACACACTCCCGGGGACCCCTGTAAATATTAACACACTCCCGGGGACACCCTATAAATATTAACACACTCCCGGGAACCCCTGTAAATATTAGCACACTCCCGGGAACCCCTGTAAATATTAACACACAACCAGGGACACCCTGTAAATATTAATACACTCCCGGGGACACGCTGTAAATATTAACATAATCCCGGAGGCATGCTGTAAATATTAACACACTCCTGGGGACCCCCTGAAAATATTAACACACTCCCGGAGACCCACTGTAAATATTAACACACTCCCGGACACCCACTGTAAATATTAACACACTCCCGGGGCGCCCCTGTAAATATTAACAAACTCCCGGAGACCCCGTGTAAATATTAACACACGCCCGGGGACACACTGTAAATATTAACACACTCCCGGGGACCCACAGTAAATATTAACACAGTCCCGGAGACGCCCAGTAAATATTAACACACTCCCGGAGACACCCTGTAAATAGTAACACACTCCCGGGGACACCCTGTAAATAGTAACACACTCCCGGGGACACCCTGTAAATATTAACACACTCCCGGAGAACTCGTGTAAATATTAACACACTCCCGGGGACCCCCTGTAAATATTAACACACTCCCAGGCACACCCTGTAAATATGAACACACTCCCGGGGACACCCTGTAAATATTAACACACTCCCGGAGACACCCTATTAATATTAACACACTCCCGGAAACACCGAGTAAATATTAACACACTCCCGGAGACACCCTGTAAATATTAACACACTACCTGGGCGCCCCTGTAAATATTAACAAACTCCCGGAGACCCCGTGTAAATATTAACACACGCCCGGGGACACCCTGTAAATATTAACACACTCCCGGGGACCCACAGTAAATATTAACACACTCCCGGGGACCCCCTGTAAATATCAACACACTCCCGGAGACACCCAGTAAATATTAACACACTCCCGGAGACACCCTGTAAATATTAACACACTCCCGGGGACACCCTGTAAATATTAACATACTCCCGCGGAATCAGTGTAAATATTAACACACTCCCGGGGAGACGCGGTAAATATTAACACACTCCCGGGGACAACCTGTAAATATTCAAAAACTCGCGGGGACCCCCTGTAAATATTAACACACTCCTGGAGAACTCGTGTAAATATTAACACACTCCCGGGGACCCATTGTACATATTAACACACTCCCGGGGACCCCCTGAAAATATTAACACGCTCCCGGGGACACCCTGTAAATATTAACACACTCCCGGAAACACCGTGAAAATATTAACAAACTCCCGGAGACACCATGTAAATATTAACACACTCCCGGAAACACCGTGAAAATATTCACACACTCCCGGGGACACCCTGTAAATATTAACACACACCCGGGGACACCCTGTAAATATTAACACACTCCCGGGGACACCCTGTAAATATTAACACACTCGAGGGGACCCCCTGTAAATATTAACACACTCCCGGGGACCCCCTGAAAAAAATTAACACACTCCCGGAGACCCCATGTAAATATTAACACACTCCCGGTGATACCCTGCAAATATTAACACACTCCAGGAGACCCCATGTAAATATTAACACTTCCCGGAGACACCCTGTAAATATTAAAACACTCCCGGAGACAAGCTGTAAATATTAACACACTACCGGAGACACCCTGTAAATATTAACACACTCCCGGGGATCCCATGAAAATATTAACACACTCCCAGGGACACCTTGTAAATATTAACACACTCCCGGGGACTCCCTGTAAATATGAACACACTCCCGGAGATCCCCTGAAAATATTAACATACTCCCGGAGGCACCCTGTAAATATTAACACACTCCCGGGGAGCCCCTGCTGAAAGTATAAACACACTCCTGGGGACCCCCTGTAAATATTAACACAATCCCAAGGAGACACCCTGTAAATATTAACACACGCCCGGGGACGCCCAGTAAATATTAACACACTCCCGGGGACCCCCTGTAAATATCAACACACTCCCGGGGACACCCTGCAAATATTAACACACTCCTGGGGACACCCTGTAAATATTAACACACTCCCGGAGAACTCGTGTAAATATTAACACACTCCCGGGGACCCCCTGTAAATATTAACACACAGCCAGGGACACCCTGTAAATATTAACACACTCCCGGGGACCCGCAGTAAATATTAACACACTCCCGGGGACCCGCAGGAAATATTAACACACTCCCGGGGACACCCTGTAAATATTAACATACTCCCGGAGACCCGCAGTAAATATTAACACATGCCCAGAAACACCGTGTAAATATTAAAACATTCCCGGAGACCCCCTGTAAATATTAACACACTCCCGGGGACTCCCTGTAAATATTAACACACTCCCGGGGACACGCTGTAAATATTAACACACTCCCGGAGACCTCGTGTAAATATTAACACACTCCCGGGGACACCCTGTAAATATTAACACACTCCGAGGGACACCCTGTAAATATTAACACACTCCAGGGGACACCCTGTAAATATTAACACACTCCCAGAGACCCGCTGTAAATATTAACACACTCCCGGAGAACTCGTGTAAATATTAACACACTCCCGGGGACCCACTGTAAATATTAACACACTCCCATGGACACCTGGTAAATATTAGCACACTCCCGGGGACACCCTGTAAATATTAACACACTCCCGGAGAGTTCGTGTAAATATTAACACACTCCCGGGGACCCCCTGTAAATATTAACACACAGCCAGGGACACCCTGTAAATATTAACACACTCCCGGAGACCTCGTGTAAATATTAACACACTCCCAGGGACCCCCAGTAAATATTAACACACTCCGAGGGACACCCTGTAAATATTAACACACTCCCGGGGACACCCTGTAAATATTAACACACTCCCGGAGACCCGCTGTAAATAATAACACATTCCCGTAAAAAGCGAATAAATATTAACACACTCGCGGAGACACCCTGTAAATATTGACACACTCCCGGGGACTCTTTGTAAATATTAACACACTCCCGGAGACCCCGTGCAAATATTAACACACGCCCGGGGACACCCTGTAAATATTAACACACTCCCGGGGACACCCTGGAAATATTAACACACTCCCGGGGAGTCCCTGTAAATTTTAACACACTCCCGGGGACTCTTTCTAAATATCAACACACGCTCGGGGACACCCTGTAAATATTAACACACACCCGGGGACCCCCTGTAAATATTAACAAACTCCCGGGGCCACCCTGTAAATATCAACACACGCTCGGGGACACCCTGTAAATATTAAACCACACCCGGAGACCCCCTATAAATATTAACACACTCCCGGGGACCGCCTGTAAATATTAACACAGACCCGGAAACACCCTGTAAATATCAACACACTCCCGGGAACCCCTGTAAATACTAACACACTCCCGGAGATCCCCTGTAAAAATTAACATAATCCCGGAGGCACCCTGTAAGTATTAACACACTCCTGGGGACCCCCTGAAAATATTAACACACTCCCGGACACCCACTGTAAATATTAACACACTTCCGGTGATACCCTGCAAATATTAACACACTCCCGAAGACACCATGTAAACATTAACACACTCCCGGAAAAACCCTGTAAATATTAACACACTCCCGGACACCCACTGTAAATATTAACACACTCCCGGGGACACGCTGTAAATATTAACACACTCCCGGAGACCTCGTGTAAATATTAACACACTCCCGGGGACCCCCTGTAAATATTAACACACTCCGAGGGACACCCTGTAAATATTAACACACTCCAGGGGACACCCTGTAAATATTAACACACTCCCAGAGACCCGCTGTAAATATTAACACACTCCCGGAGAACTCGTGTAAATATTAACACACTCCCGGGGACCCACTGTAAATATTAACACACTCCCATGGACACCTGGTAAATATTAGCACACTCCCGGGGACACCCTGTAAATATTAACACAATCCTGGGGACACACTGTAAATATTAACACACTCCCGGAGATTTCGTGTAAATATTAACACACTCCCGGGGACCCCCTGTAAATATTAACACACAGCCAGGGTCACCCTGTAAATATTAACACACTCCCGGGGACACCCTGTAAATATTAACACACTCCCGGACACCCACTGTAAATATTAACACACTCCCGGGGACACGCTGTAAATATTAACACACTCCCGGAGACCTCGTGTAAATATTAACACACTCCCAGGGACCCCCAGTAAAAATTAACACACTCCGAGGGACACCCTGTAAATATTAACACACTCCCGGGGACACCCTGTAAATATTAACACACTCCCGGAGACCCGCTGTAAATAATAACACATTCCCGGAAAAACCGAATAAATATTAACACACTCGCGGAGACCCCCTGTAAATATTAACACACTCCCGGGGACTCTTTGTAAATATTAACACACTCCCGGGGCGCCCCTGTAAATATTAACAAACTCCCGGAGACCCCGTGTAAATATTAACACACGCCCGGGGACACCCTGTAAATATTAACACACTCCCGGGGACCCCCTGTAAATATCAACACACTCCCGGAGACACCCAGTAAATATTAAAACACTCCCGGAGACACCCTGTAAATATTAACACACTCCCGGAGACACCCTGTAAATATTAACACACTCCCGGGGAGTCCCTGTAAATTTTAACACACTCCCGGGGACACCCTGTAAATATTAACACACTCCCGGGGACTCTTTCTAAATATCAACACACGCTCGGGGACACCCTGTAAATATTAACACACACCCGGGGACCCCCTGTAAATATTAAAAAACTCCCGGGGCCACCCTGTAAATACCAACACACGCTTGGGGACACCCTGTAAATATTAAACCACACCCGGGGACCCCCTATAAATATTAACGCACTCCCGGGGACACGCTGTAAATATCAACACACTCCCGGGAACCCCTGTAAATACTAACACACTCCCGGAGATCCCCTGTAAAAATTAACATAATCCCGGAGGCACCCTGTAAATATTAACACACTCCTGGGGACCCCCTGAAAATATTAACACACTCCCGGACACCCACTGTAAATATTAACACCCTTCCGGTGATACCCTGCAAATATTAACACACTCCCGAAGACACCATGTAAACATTAACACACTCCCGGAAAAACCCTGTAAATATTAACACACTCCCGGACACCCACTGTAAATATTAACACACTCCCGGGGACACCGTGTAAATATTAACACACTCCCGGGGACCCACAGTAAATATTAACACAGTCCCGGAGACACCCAGTAAATATTAACACACTCCCGGGGACCCCCTGTAAATATCAACACACTCCCGGAGACACCCAGTAAATATTAACACACTCCCGGAGACACCCTGTAAATATTAACACACTGTCAGGGACACCCTGTAAATATTAACACACTCCCGGAGAACTCGTGTAAATATTAACACACTCCCGGGGACACCCTGTAAATATTAACACACTCCCAGGGACCCCCTGTAAATATTAACACACTCCCAGGGACACCCTGTAAATATTAACACACTCCCGGGGACACCCTGTAAATATTAACACACTCCCGGAGACACCCTGTAAATATTAACACACTCCCGAAAACACCGTGAAAATATTAACACACTCCCGGAGACACCCTGTAAATATTAACACACTCCCGTGGACTCAGCGTAAATATTAACACACTCCCGGGGACATGCTGTAAGTATTAACACACTCCCGGGGACACCCTGTAAATATTAACACACTCGCGGGGACCCCCTGTAAATATTAACACACTCCCGTGGTTTATCTGTAAATATTAACACACTCCCGGAGATCCCCTGTAGATATTAACATACTCCCGGAGGCACCCTGTAAATATTAACACACTCCCGGTGAGCCCCTGTAAAGATTAACACAGTCCCGGGGACACCCTGCAACTATTAACACACTCCCGGAGACCCCCTGAAAATATTAATACACTCCCGGGGACACGCTGTAAATATTAACACACACCCGGGGATCCCCTCTAAATATTAACACACTCCCAGGGACAGCCTGTAAATATTAGCACACTCCCGGGGACACCCTGTAAATATTAACACACCCCCTGGGAGACCTTGTAAATATTAACACACTCGCGGGGACCCCCTGTAAATATTAACACACTCCCGGGGATTATCTGTAAATATTAACACACACCAGGAGATCCCCTGTAAATATTAACATACTCCCGGAGGCACCCTGTAAATATTAACACACTCCCGGGGACCCCCTGAAAATATTAACACACTCCCGGAGACCCCATGTAAATATTAATACACTCCCGGTGATACCCTGAAAATATTAACACACTCCCGGAGACCCCCTGTAAATATTAACACTTCCCGGAGACACCCTGTAAATATTAACACACACCCGGAGACCCCCTGTAAATATTAACACACTCCCGGGGACCCCCTGTAAATATTAAAACACTTCAGGGACCCCCTGTAAATATAAACATACTCCCGGAGGCACCCTGTAAATATTAACACACTCCCGGGGACCCCCGGAAAATATTAACACACTCCCGGAGACCCCATGTAAATATTAACACACTCCCGGGGACGCCTGTAAATATTAACACACTCCCGGGAACCCCTGTAAATATTAACACACTCCCGGGACACCCTGTAAATATTAACACACTCCCGGGGATCCCCTGTAAATAATAACACACTCCCGGGGGCACCCTGTAAATATTAATACACTCCCAGGGACACCCTGTAAATATTAACATAATCCCGGAGGCACCCTGTAAATATTAACAAACTCCTCGGGACCCCCTGAAAATATTAACACACTCCCGGAGACCCACTGTAAATATTAACACACTACCGGTGATACCCTGCAAATATTAACACACTCCCGAACACACCATGTAAACATTAACACACTCCCGGAAACACCCTGTAAATATTAACACACTACCTGGGCGCCCCTGTAAATATTAACAAACTCCCGGAGACCCCGTGTAAATATTAACACACGCCCAGGGACACCCTGTAAATATTAACACACTCCCGGGGACCCACAGTAAATATTAACACACTCCCGGGGACCCCCTGTAAATATCAACACACTCCCGGAGGCACCCTGTAAATATTAACACACTCCCGGAGACACCCTGTAAATATTAACACACTCCCGGGGACACCCTGTAAATATTAACACACTCCCGGAGAACTCGTGTAAATATTAACACACTCCCGGGGACCCCTTGTAAATATTAACACACTCCCAGGGACACCCTGTAAATATTAACAAACTCCCGGGGACACCCTATAAATATTGACACACTCCCGGAGACACCCTGTAAATATTAACACACACTCGGAAACACCGTGAAAATATTAACACACTCCCGGAGACACCCTGTAAATATTAACACACTCCCGGGGACTCAGCGTAAATATTAACACACACCCAGGGACACGCTGTAAATATTAACACACTCCCGGGGACACCCTGTAAATATTAACACACTCGCGGGGACCCCCTGTAAATATTAACATACTCCCGCGGTTTAGCTGTAAATATTAACACACTCCCGGAGATCCCCTGTAAATATTAACATACTCCCGGAGGCACCCTGTAAACATTAACACACTCCCGGTGAGCCCCTTTAAATATTAACACACTCCCGGGGACACCCTGTAACTATTAACACACTCCCGGAGAACCCCTGAAAATATTAATACACTCCCGGGGACACGCTGTAAATATTAACACACACCCGGGGATCCCCTGTAAACATTAACACACTCCCAGGGACTCCCTGTAAATATTAGCACTCTCCCGGGGACACCCTGTAAATATTAACACACCCCCGGGGTGCCCCTGTAAATATTAACACACTCCCGGGGACACCCTGTAAATACTAATACACTCCCGGGGACACCCTGTAAATATTAACACACTCTCAGAGACACCCTGTAAATATTAACACACTCCCGGGGACACGCTGCAAATATTAACACACACCCGGAGACCCCCTGTAAATATTAACACACTCCCGGGGACCCCCAGTAAATATTAACACACTCATGGGGACCCCCTGTAAATATTAACACACTCCCGGGGACACCCTGTAAATATTAACACACTCGCAGGGACCCCCTGGAAATATTAACACACACCCGGAGAGACCCTGGAAATATTAACACACTCCCGGGGACCCCCTGAAAATATTAACACACTCCCGGAGACCCCCTGTAAATATTAACACACTCCCGGGGACCCCCTGTAAATATCAACACACTCCCGGAGACACCCAGTAAATATTAAAACACTCCCGGAGACACCCTGTAAATATTAACACACTCCCGGAGACACCCTGTAAATATTAACACACTCCCGGGGAGTCCCTGTAAATTTTAACACACTCCCGGGGACACCCTGTAAATATTAACACACTCCCGGGGACTCTTTCTAAATATCAACACACGCTCGGGGACACCCTGTAAATATTAACACACACCCGGGGACCCCCTGTAAATATTAAAAAACTCCCGGGGCCACCCTGTAAATATCAACACACGCTCGGGGACACCCTGTAAATATTAAACCACACCCGGGGACCCCCTATAAATATTAACGCACTCCCGGGGACACGCTGTAAATATCAACACACTCCCGGGAACCCCTGTAAATACTAACACACTCCCGGAGATCCCCTGTAAAAATTAACATAATCCCGGAGGCACCCTGTAAATATTAACACACTCCTGGGGACCCCCTGAAAATATTAACACACTCCCGGACACCCACTGTAAATATTAACACCCTTCCGGTGATACCCTGCAAATATTAACACACTCCCGAAGACACCATGTAAACATTAACACACTCCCGGAAAAACCCTGTAAATATTAACACACTCCCGGACACCCACTGTAAATATTAACACACTCCCGGGGCGCCCCTGTAAATATTAACAAACTCCCGGAGACCCCGTGTAAATATTAACACACGCCCGGGGACACCCTGTAAATATTAACACACTCCCGGGGACCCACAGTAAATATTAACACAGTCCCGGAGACACCCAGTAAATATTAACACACTCCCGGGGACCCCCTGTAAATATCAACACACTCCCGGAGACACCCAGTAAATATTAACACACTCCCGGAGACACCCTGTAAATATTAACACACTGTCAGGGACACCCTGTAAATGTTAACACACTCCCGGAGAACTCGTGTAAATATTAACACACTCCCGGGGACACCCTGTAAATATTAACACACTCCCAGGGACCCCCTGTAAATATTAACACACTCCCAGGGACACCCTGTAAATATTAACACACTCCCGGGGACACCCTGTAAATATTAACACACTCCCGGAGACACCCAGTAAATATTAACACACTCCCGAAAACACCGTGAAAATATTAACACACTCCCGGAGACACCCTGTAAATATTAACACACTCCCGTGGACTCAGCGTAAATATTAACACACTCCCGGGGACATGCTGTAAGTATTAACACACTCCCGGGGACACCCTGTAAATATTAACACACTCGCGGGGACCCCCTGTAAATATTAACACACTCCCGCGGTTTATCTGTAAATATTAACACACTCCCGGAGATCCCCTGTAGATATTAACATACTCCCGGAGGCACCCTGTAAATATTAACACACTCCCGGTGAGCCCCTGTAAAGATTAACACAGTCCCGGGGACACCCTGTAACTATTAACACACTCCCGGAGACCCCCTGAAAATATTAATACACTCCCGGGGACACGCTGTAAATATTAACACACACCCGGGGATCCCCTCTAAATATTAACACACTCCCAGGGACAGCCTGTAAATATTAGCACACTCCCGGGGACACCCTGTAAATATTAACACACCCCCTGGGAGACCTTGTAAATATTAACACACTCGCGGGGACCCCCTGTAAATATTAACACACTCCCGGGGATTATCTGTAAATATTAACACACACCAGGAGATCCCCTGTAAATATTAACATACTCCCGGAGGCACCCTGTAAATATTAACACACTCCCGGGGACCCCCTGAAAATATTAACACACTCCCGGAGACCCCATGTAAATATTAATACACTCCCGGTGATACCCTGAAAATATTAACACACTCCCGGAGACCCCCTGTAAATATTAACACTTCCCGGAGACACCCTGTAAATATTAACACACACCCGGAGACCCCCTGTAAATATTAACACACTCCCGGGGACCCCCTGTAAATATTAAAACACTTCAGGGACCCCCTGTAAATATAAACATACTCCCGGAGGCACCCTGTAAATATTAACACACTCCCGGGGACCCCCGGAAAATATTAACACACTCCCGGAGACCCCATGTAAATATTAACACACTCCCGGGGACGCCTGTAAATATTAACACACTCCCGGGAACCCCTGTAAATATTAACACACTCCCGGGACACCCTGTAAATATTAACACACTCCCGGGGATCCCCTGTAAATAATAACACACTCCCGGGGGCACCCTGTAAATATTAATACACTCCCAGGGACACCCTGTAAATATTAACATAATCCCGGAGGCACCCTGTAAATATTAACAAACTCCTCGGGACCCCCTGAAAATATTAACACACTCCCGGAGACCCACTGTAAATATTAACACACTACCGGTGATACCCTGCAAATATTAACACACTCCCGAACACACCATGTAAACATTAACACACTCCCGGAAACACCCTGTAAATATTAACACACTACCTGGGCGCCCCTGTAAATATTAACAAACTCCCGGAGACCCCGTGTAAATATTAACACACGCCCAGGGACACCCTGTAAATATTAACACACTCCCGGGGACCCACAGTAAATATTAACACACTCCCGGGGACCCCCTGTAAATATCAACACACTCCCGGAGACACCCTGTAAATATTAACACACTCCCGGAGACACCCTGTAAATATTAACACACTCCCGGGGACACCCTGTAAATATTAACACACTCCCGGAGAACTCGTGTAAATATTAACACACTCCCGGGGACCCCTTGTAAATATTAACACACTCCCAGGGACACCCTGTAAATATTAACAAACTCCCGGGGACACCCTATAAATATTGACACACTCCCGGAGACACCCTGTAAATATTAACACACTCTCGGAAACACCGTGAAAATATTAACACACTCCCGGAGACACCCTGTAAATATTAACACACTCCCGGGGACTCAGTGTAAATATTAACACACACCCAGGGACACGCTGTAAATATTAACACACTCCCGGGGACACCCTGTAAATATTAACACACTCGCGGGGACCCCCTGTAAATATTAACATACTCCCGCGGTTTAGCTGTAAATATTAACACACTCCCGGAGATCCCCTGTAAATATTAACATACTCCCGGAGGCACCCTGTAAACATTAACACACTCCCGGTGAGCCCCTGTAAATATTAACACACTCCCGGGGACACCCTGTAACTATTAACACACTCCCGGAGACCCCCTGAAAATATTAATACACTCCCGGGGACACGCTGTAAATATTAACACACACCCGGGGATCCCCTGTAAACATTAACACACTCCCAGGGACACCCTGTAAATATTAGCACTCTCCCGGGGACACCCTGTAAATATTAACACACCCCCGGGGAGCCCCTGTAAATATTAACACACTCCCGGGGACACCCTGTAAATACTAATACACTCCCGGGGACACCCTGTAAATATTAACACACTCTCAGAGACACCCTGTAAATATTAACACACTCCCGGGGACACGCTGCAAATATTAACACACACCCGGAGACCCCCTGTAAATATTAACACACTCCCGGGGACCCCCAGTAAATATTAACACACTCATGGGGACCCCCTGTAAATATTAACACACTCCCGGGGACACCCTGTAAATATTAACACACTCGCAGGGACCCCCTGGAAATATTAACACACACCCGGAGAGACCCTGGAAATATTAACACACTCCCGGGGACCCCCTGAAAATATTAACACACTCCCGGAGACCCCCTATAAATATTAACACACTTCCGGAGACGTCCTGTAAATATTAACACATTCCCGGAAACACCATGTAAATATTTACACACTCCGGGAGACCCCCTGTAAATATTAACACACTCCCGGAGACACCCTGTAAATATTAACACACTCCCGGAGGCCCCCTGAAAATATTAACACACTCCCGAAGACACCATGTAAATATTAACACCCTCCCGGAGACACCCTGTATATATTAACACACTCCCGGAGACACCCTGTAAATATTAACACACTCCCGGTGCGTCCCTGTAAATATTAACACACTCCCGGAGACCCCGTGTAGATATTAACACACGCCCGGGGACACCCTGTAAATATTAACACACTCCCGGAGACACCCTGTAAATATTAACACACTCCCGGAGACACCTGTAAATATTAACACACTCCCGGAGACACCCTGTAAATATTAACACACTCCCGGAGACCACCTGAAAATATTAACACACTCCCGGGGACACACTGTAAATATTAACACACACCCGGGGATCCCCTGTAAATATTAAGACACTCCCAGGGACACCCTGTAAATATTAATACACTCCCGGGGACACCCTGTAAATATTAACACACTTCCAGAGACACCCTGTAAATATTAACACACTCCCGGAAACACCGTGTAAATATTAACACACTCCCGGAGACCCCCTGTAAATATTAACAAACTCCCGGGGACTCCGTGTAAATATTAACATACTCTCGGAGGCACCCTGTAAATATTAACACACTCCCGGGGACACGCTGCAAATATTAACACACTCCCGGAGACCCCCTATAAATATTAACACACTCCCGGGGTACCCCGTAAATATTAACACACTCACGGGGACCTCCTGTAAATATTAACATACTCGCGGAGACCCCCTGTAAATATTAACACACTCCCGCGGTTTATCTGTAAATATTAACACACTCCCGGAGATCCCCTGTAGATATTAACATACTCCCGGAGGCACCCTGTAAATATTAACACACTCCCGGTGAGCCCCTGTAAAGATTAACACAGTCCCGGGGACACCCTGTAACTATTAACACACTCCCGGAGACCCCCTGAAAATATTAATACACTCCCGGGGACACGCTGTAAATATTAACACACACCCGGGGATCCCCTCTAAATATTAACACACTCCCAGGGACAGCCTGTAAATATTAGCACACTCCCGGGGACACCCTGTAAATATTAACACACCCCCTGGGAGACCTTGTAAATATTAACACACTCGCGGGGACCCCCTGTAAATATTAACACACTCCCGGGGATTATCTGTAAATATTAACACACACCAGGAGATCCCCTGTAAATATTAACATACTCCCGGAGGCACCCTGTAAATATTAACACACTCCCGGGGACCCCCTGAAAATATTAACACACTCCCGGAGACCCCATGTAAATATTAATACACTCCCGGTGATACCCTGAAAATATTAACACACTCCCGGAGACCCCCTGTAAATATTAACACTTCCCGGAGACACCCTGTAAATATTAACACACACCCGGAGACCCCCTGTAAATATTAACACACTCCCGGGGACCCCCTGTAAATATTAACACACTCCCGGGGACCCCCTGTAAATATTAACACACTCCTGGAGACACCCTGTAAATATTAACACACTTCCGGGGACACCCTGTAAATATTAACACACTCCCAGAGACACCCTGTAAATATTAACACACTCCCGGGGATACCCTGTAAATATTAACACATTCCCAGAGACACCCTGTAAATATTATCACACTCCCGGACACCCACTGTAAATATTAACACACTACCGGGGACACCCTCTAAATATTAACACACTCGCGGAGACACCCTGTAGATATTAACACACTCCCGGGGACACCCTGTAAATATTAACACACTCCCAGAGACACCCTGTAAATATTAACACAGTCCCGGAGACACCCTGCAAATATTAACACACTCCCGGGGACCCCCTAAAATATTAACACACTCCCGGGTCAGCCTGTAAATATTAACACACTCCTGGAGACGCCCTGTAAATATTAACACACTTCCGGGGTCACCCTGTAAATATTAACACACTCCCAGAGACACCTTGTAAATATTAACGCACTCCCACGGATACCCTGTAAATATTAACACACTCCCAGAGACACCCTGTAAATATTAACAAACTCCCGGAGACACCATGTAAATATTAACACACACCCGGAGACACGCTGTAAATATTAACACACTCCCGGAAACACCGTGTAAATATTAACCCACTCCCGGAGACCCCTGTAAATATTAACACACTCCCGGGGACCCACTGTAAATATTAACACACTCCCGGGGACCCACTATAAATATTAACACACTCCCGGGGACCCCCTGTAAATATTAACACACTCGCGGAGACACCCTGTAAATATTAACACACTCCCGGGGACACCGTGTAAATATTAACACACTCCCGGGGACACCCTGTAAATATTAACACACTCCCGGGGACACCCTGTAAATATTAACACACTCCCAGAGACACCCTGTAAATATTAACACAGCCCCGGAGACACCCTGTACATATTAACACACTCCCGGAGACACCCTGTAAATATTAACACACTCCTGGAGACGCCCTGTAAATATTAACACACTTCCAGGGACACCCTGTAAATATTAACACACTCCCAGAGACACCCTGTAAATATTAACACACTCCCAGGGATACCCTGTAAATATTAACACACTCCCAGAGACACCATGTAAATATTAACACACTCCCGGAGACACCATGTAAATATTAACACACTCCCGGGGACACCCTGTAAATATTAACACACTCCCGGAGACACCCTGTAAATATTAACACAGTCCCGGAGACGCCCTGTACATATTAACACACTCCCGGAGACACCCTGCAAATATTAACACACTCCCGGGGACCCCTGTAAATATTAACACACTCCCGGGGACACCCTGTAAATATTAACACACTCCTGGAGACACCCTCTAAATATTAACACACTTCCGGGGACACCCTGTAAATATTAACACACTCCCGGAGACACCTTGTAAATATTAACACACTCCCAGAGACACCCTGTAAATATTAACACACTCCCGGAGACACCATGTAAATATTAACACACTCCCGGGGACACCCTGTAAATATTAACACACTCCCGGAGACACCCTGTAAATATTAACACACTCCCGGGGACACCCTGTAAATATTAACACACTCCCGGAGACACCCTGTACATATTAACACACTCCCGGTGACACCCTTCAAATATTAACACACTCCCGGGGACCCCCTGTAAATATTAACACACTCCCGGGGACACCCTGTAAATATTAACACACTCCTGGAGACACCCTGTAAATATTAACACACTTCCGGGGACACCCTGTAAATATTAACACACTCCCAGAGACACCCTGTAAATATTAACACACTCCCGGGGATACCCTGTAAATATTAACAAACTCCCGGACACCCACTGTAAATATTAACACACTCCCGGGGACCCCCTGTAAATATTAACACACTCGCGGAGACATCCTGTAGATATTAACACACTCCCGGGGACACCCTGTAAATATTAACACACTCCCAGAGACACCCTGTAAATATTAACACAGTCCCGGAGACACCCTGTAAATATTAACACACTCCCGGGGACCCCCTAAAATATTAACACCCTCCCGGGGACACCCTGTAAATATTAACACACTCCTGGAGACGCCCTGTAAATATTAACACACTTCCGGGGTCACCCTGTAAATATTAACACACTCCCAGAGACACCTTGTAAATATTAACACACTCCCAGGAATACCCTGTAAATATTAACACACTCCCAGAGACACCCTGTAAATATTAACACACTCCCGGAGACACCATGTAAATATTAACACACTCCCGGAGACACCCTGTACATATTAACACACTCCCGGAGACACCCTGCAAATATTAACACACTCCCGGGGACCCCCTGTAAATATTAACACACTCCCGGGGACACCCTGTAAATATTAACACACTCCTGGAGACACCTTGTAAATATTAACACAATTCCGGGGACACCCTATAAATATTAACACACTCCCAGAGACACCCTGTAAATATTAACACACTCCCGGAGACACCATGTAAATATTAACACACTCCCGGGGACACCCTGTAAATATTAACACACTCCCGGAGACACCCTGTAAATATTAACGCACTCCCGGGGACACCCTGTAAATATTAACACACTCCCGGAGACACCCTGTACATATTAACACACTCCCGGTGACACCCTGTAAATATTAACACACTCCCGGAGACACCCTGTAAATATTAACACACTCCCGGGGACACCCTGTAAATATTAACACACTCCCGGGGACACCCTGTACATATTAACACACTCCCGGGGACACCCTGTAAATATTAACACACTCCCGGGGACACCCTGTAAATATTAACACACTCCCGGAGACACCCTGTAAATGTTAACACACTCCTGGGGACATCCTGTAAATATTAACACACTCCCGGAGACACCCTGTAAATATTAACACAGTCCCGGAGACACCCTGTACATATTAACACACTCCCGGAGACACCCTTCAAATATTAACACACTCCCGGGGACCCCCTGTAAATATTAACACACTCCCGGGGACCCCCTGTAAATATTAACACACTCCTGGAGACACCCTGTAAATATTAACACACTTCCGGGGACACCCTGTAAATATTAACACACTCCCAGAGACACCCTGTAAATATTAACACACTCCCGGGGATACCCTGTAAATATTAACACATTCCCAGAGACACCCTGTAAATATTATCACACTCCCGGACACCCACTGTAAATATTAACACACTACCGGGGACACCCTCTAAATATTAACACACTCGCGGAGACACCCTGTAGATATTAACACACTCCCGGGGACACCCTGTAAATATTAACACACTCCCAGAGACACCCTGTAAATATTAACACAGTCCCGGAGACACCCTGTAAATATTAACACACTCCCGGGGACCCCCTAAAATATTAACACACTCCCGGGTCAGACTGTAAATATTAACACACTCCTGGAGACGCCGTGTAAATATTAACACACTTCCGGGGTCACCCTGTAAATATTAACACACTCCCAGAGACACCTTGTAAATATTAACGCACTCCCAGGGATACCCTGTAAATATTAACACACTCCCAGAGACACCCTGTAAATATTAACACACTCCCGGAGACACCATGTAAATATTAACACACTCCCGGAGACACGCTGTAAATATTAACACACTCCCGGAAACACCCTGCAAATATTAACACACTCCCGGGGACCCCCTGTAAATATTAACACACTCCCGGGGACACCCTGTAAATATTAACACACTCCTGGAGACACCCTCTAAATATTAACACACTTCCGGGGACACCCTGTAAATATTAACACACTCCCAGAGACACCCTGTAAATATTAACACACTCCCGGAGACACCTTGTAAATATTAACACACTCCCAGAGACACCCTGTAAATATTAACACACTCCCGGAGACACCATGTAAATATTAACACACTCCCGGGGACACCCTGTAAATATTAACACACTCCCGGAGACACCCTGTAAATATTAACACACTCCCGGGGACACCCTGTAAATATTAACACACTCCCGGAGACACCCTGTACATATTAACACACTCCCGGTGACACCCTGTAAATATTAACACACTCACGGAGACACCCTGTACATATTAACACACTCCCGGGGACACCCTGTAAATATTAACACACTCCCAGAGACACACCGTAAATATTAACGCACTCCTGGAAACACCCTGTAAATATTAACACACTCCCGGGGACACCCTGTAAATATTAACACACTCGCGGAGACCCCCTGTAAATATTAACACACTCCCGGGGTCACCCTGTAAATATTAACACACTCCCAGAGACACCTTGTAAATATTAACACACTCCCAGGGATACCCTGTAAATATTAACACACTCCCAGAGACACCCTGTAAATATTAACACACTCCCGGAGACACCATGTAAATATTAACACACTCCCGGAGACACGCTGTAAATATTAACACACTCCCGGAAACACCGTGTAAATATTAACCCACTCCCGGAGACCCCTGTAAATATTAACACACTCCCGGGGACCCACTGTAAATATTAACACACTCCCGGGGACCCACTGTAAATATTAACACACTCCCGGGGACACCCTGTAAATATTAACACACTCGCGGAGACACCCTGTAAATATTAACACACTCCCGGGGACACCCTGTAAATATTAACACACTCCCAGAGACACCCTGTAAATATTAACACAGCCCCGGAGACACCCTGTACATATTAACACACTCCCGGAGACACCCTGTAAATATTAACACACTCCCGGGGACACCCTGTAAAGATTAACACACTCCCGGGGACACACTGTAAATATTAACACACTCCCGGGGATACCCTGTAAATATTAACACACTCCCAGAGACACCCTGTAAATATTAACACACTCCTGGAGACACCCTGTAAATGTTAACACACTCCCGGGGACATCCTGTAAATATTAACACACTCCCGGAGACACCCTGTAAATATTAACACAGTCCCGGAGACACCATGTACATTTTAACACACTCCAGGAGACACCCTTCAAATATTAACACACTCCCGGGGACCCCCTGTAAATATTAACACACTCCCGGGGACACCCTGTAAATATTAACACACTCCTGGACACACCCTGTAAATATTAACACACTTCCGGGGACACCCTGTAAATATTAACACACTCCCAGAGACACCCTGTAAATATTAACACACTCCCGGGGATACCCTGTAAATATTAACACACTCCCGGACACCCACTGTAAATATTAACACACTCCCGGGGACACCCTGTAAATATTAACACACTCGCGGAGACATCCTGTAGATATTAACACACTCCCGGGGACACCCTGTAAATATTAACACACTCCCAGAGACACCCTGTAAATATTAACACAGTCCCGGAGACACCCTGTAAATATTAACACACTCCCGGGGACCCCCTAAAATATTAACACGCTCCCGGGGACACCCTGTAAATATTAACACACTCCTGGAGACGCCCTGTAAATATTAACACACTTCCGGGGTCACCCTGTAAATATTAACACACTCCCAGAGACACCTTGTAAATATTAACACACTCCCAGGAATACCCTGTAAATATTAACACACTCCCAGAGACACCCTGTAAATATTAACACACTCCCGGAGACACCATGTAAATATTAACACGCTCCCGGGGACACCCTGTAAATATTAACACACTCCCGGAGACACCCTGTAAATATTAACACAGTGCCGGAGACACCCTGTACATATTAACACACTCCCGGAGACACCCTGCAAATATTAACACACTCCCGGGGACCCCCTGTAAATATTAACACACTCCCGGGGACACCCTGTAAATATTAACACACTCCTGGAGACACCTTGTAAATATTAACACAATTCCGGGGACACCCTATAAATATTAACACACTCCCAGAGACAACCTGTAAATATTAACACACTCCCGGAGACACCATGTAAATATTAACACACTCCCGGGGACACCCTGTAAATATTAACACACTCCCGGAGACACCATGTAAATATTAACACACTCCCGGGGACACCCTGTAAATATTAACACACTCCCGGAGACACCCTGTACATATTAACACACTCCCGGTGACACCCTGTAAATATTAACACACTCCCGGAGACACCCTGTAAATATTAACACACTCCCGGGGACACCCTGTAAATATTAACACACTCCCGGGGACACCCTGTAAATATTAACACACTCCCGGGGACACCCTGTAAATATTAACACACTCCCGGGGACACCCTGTAAATATTAACACACTCCCGGAGACACCCTGTAAATGTTAACACACTCCCGGGGACATCCTGTAAATATTAACACACTCCCGGAGACACCCTGTAAATATTAACACAGTCCCGGAGACACCCTGTACATATTAACACACTCCCGGAGACACCCTTCAAATATTAACACACTCCCGGGGACCCCCTGTAAATATTAACACACTCCCGGGGACCCCCTGTAAATATTAACACACTCCTGGAGACACCCTGTAAATATTAACACACTTCCGGGGACACCCTGTAAATATTAACACACTCCCAGAGACACCCTGTAAATATTAACACACTCCCGGGGATACCCTGTAAATATTAACACATTCCCAGAGACACCCTGTAAATATTATCACACTCCCGGACACCCACTGTAAATATTAACACACTACCGGGGACACCCTCTAAATATTAACACACTCGCGGAGACACCCTGTAGATATTAACACACTCCCGGGGACACCCTGTAAATATTAACACACTCCCAGAGACACCCTGTAAATATTAACACAGTCCCGGAGACACCCTGTAAATATTAACACACTCCCGGGGACCCCCTAAAATATTAACACACTCCCGGGTCAGCCTGTAAATATTAACACACTCCTGGAGACGCCCTGTAAATATTAACACACTTCCGGGGTCACCCTGTAAATATTAACACACTCCCAGAGACACCTTGTAAATATTAACGCACTCCCAGGGATACCCTGTAAATATTAACACACTCCCAGAGACACCCTGTAAATATTAACACACTCCCGGAGACACCATGTAAATATTAACACACTCCCGGAGACACGCTGTAAATATTAACACACTCCCGGAAACACCGTGTAAATATTAACACACTCCCGGGGACCCCCTGTAAATATTAACACACTCCTGGAGACACCCTGTAAATATTAACACACTTCCGGGGACACCCTGTAAATATTAACACACTCCCAGAGACACCCTGTAAATATTAACACACTCCCGGGGACCCACTGTAAATATTAACACACTCCCGGGGACCCACTGTAAATATTAACACACTCCCGGGGACCCCCTGTAAATATTAACACACTCGCGGAGACACCCTGTAAATATTAACACACTCCCGGGGACACCGTGTAAATATTAACACACTCCCGGGGACACCCTGTAAATATTAACACACTCCCGGGGACACCCTGTAAATATTAACACACTCCCAGAGACACCCTGTAAATATTAACACAGCCCCGGAGACACCCTGTACATATTAACACACTCCCGGAGACACCCTGTAAATATTAACACACTCCTGGAGACGCCCAGTAAATATTAACACACTTCCAGGGACACCCTGTAAATATTAACACACTCCCAGAGACACCCTGTAAATATTAACACACTCCCAGGGATACCCTGTAAATATTAACACACTCCCAGAGACACCATGTAAATATTAACACACTCCCGGAGACACCATGTAAATATTAACACACTCCCGGGGACACCCTGTAAATATTAACACACTCCCGGAGACACCCTGTAAATATTAACACAGTCCCGGAGACGCCCTGTACATATTAACACACTCCCGGAGACACCCTGCAAATATTAACACACTCCCGGGGACCCCCTGTAAATATTAACACACTCCCGGGGACACCCTGTAAATATTAACACACTCCTGGAGACACCCTCTAAATATTAACACACTTCCGGGGACACCCTGTAAATATTAACACACTCCCAGAGACACCCTGTAAATATTAACACACTCCCGGAGACACCTTGTAAATATTAACACACTCCCAGAGACACCCTGTAAATATTAACACACTCCCGGAGACACCATGTAAATATTAACACACTCCCGGGGACACCCTGTAAATATTAACACACTCCCGGAGACACCCTGTAAATATTAACACACTCCCAGAGACACCCTGTAAATATTAACACACTCCCGGAGACACCCTGTACATATTAACACACTCCCGGTGACACCCTGTAAATATTAACACACTCACGGAGACACCCTGTACATATTAACACACTCCCGGGGACACCCTGTAAATATTAACACACTCCCAGAGACACACCGTAAATATTAACGCACTCCTGGAAACACCCTGTAAATATTAACACACTCCCGGGGACACCCTGTAAATATTAACACACTCGCGGAGACCCCCTGTAAATATTAACACACTCCCGGAGACCCCTGTAAATATTAACACACTCCCGGGGACCCCTGTAAATATTAACACACTCCCGGGGACAACCTGTAAATATTAACACACTCCCGGACACCCACTGTCAATATTGACACACTCCCGGGGACACCCTGTAAATATTAACACACTCGCGGAGACACCATGTAAATATTAACACACTCCCGGGGACACCCTGTAAATATTAACACACTCCTGGAGACACCCTGTAAATATTAACACACTCCAGGAGACACCCTGTAAATATTAACACACTCCAGGAGACACCCTGTACATATTAACACACTCCCGGGGACACCCTGTAAATATTAACACACTCCCGGGGAACCCCCTGTAAATATTAACACACACCCGGGGACCCCCTGTAAATATTAACACACTCCCGGGGACACGCTGTAAATATTAACACACTCCCAGAGACACCCTGTAAATATTAACACACTCCCGGAGACCCCCTGTAAATATTAACACACTCTCGGGGACACCCAGTAAATATTAACACACTCCCGGGGACACGCTGTAAATATTAACACACTCCCAGAGACACCCTGTAAATATTAACACACTCCCAGAGACCCCCTGTAAATATTAACACACTCCCCGGTACCCCCTGTAAATATTAACACACTCCCGGGGACCCCCTGTCAATATTAACACACTCCCGGGGACACCCAGTAAATATTAACACACTCCCGGGGACACCCTGTAAATATTAACACACTCCTGGGGACACCCTGTAAATATTAGCACACTCCCGGAGACCCCGTGTAAATATTAATACACTCCCGGGGAGACCCTGGAAATACAAACACACTTCCGGAGACCCCTTGTAAATATTAACACACTCCCGGAGACACCCTGTAAATGTTAACACAGTCCCGGGGACATCCTATAAATACTAACACAATCCCGGAGACCGCGTGTAAATAATAACACACTCCCGGGGACACCCTGTAAATATTAACACACTCCCGGAGACCGCATGTAAATATTAACACACTCCCGGGGACCCCCTGTTAATATTAACACACTCCCGGAGATCCCCTGTAAATATTAACACACTCCCAGATACACCTTGTAAATATTAACACACTCCCGGAGACCTCGTGTAAATATTAACACACTCCCGGGGACACCCTGTAAATATTAACACACACCTGGGGACACCCTGTAAATATTAACACACACCTGGGGACACACTGTAAATATTAACACACACCTGGGGACACCCTGTAAATATTAACACACTCCCGGGGACCCGCAGTAAATATTAACACACTCCCGGGCACACTGTGTAAATATTAACACACTCCCGGGGACCCCCTGAAAATATAAACACACTCCCGGGGACCCCCTAAAATATTAACACACTCCCGGGGACAGCCTGTAAATATTAACACACTCCTGGAGACGCCCTGAAAATATTAACACACTTCCGGGGTCACCCTGTAAATATTAACACACTCCCAGAGACACCTTGTAAATATTAACACACTCCCAGGGATACCCTGTAAATATTAACACACTCCCAGAGACACCCTGTAAATATTAACACACTCCCGGAGACACCATGTAAATATTAACACACTCCCGGAGACACGCTGTAAATATTAACACACTCCCGGAAACACCGTGTAAATATTAACCCACTCCCGGAGACCCCTGTAAATATTAACACACTCCCGGGGACCCACTGTAAATATTAACACACTCCCGGGGACCCACTGTAAATATTAACACACTCCCGGGGACACCCTGTAAATATTAACACACTCGCGGAGACACCCTGTAAATATTAACACACTCCCGGGGACACCCTGTAAATATTAACACACTCCCAGAGACACCCTGTAAATATTAACACAGCCCCGGAGACACCCTGTACATATTAACACACTCCCGGAGACACCCTGTAAATATTAACACACTCCCGGGGACACCCTGTAAAGATTAACACACTCCCGGGGACACACTGTAAATATTAACACACTCCCGGGGATACCCTGTAAATATTAACACACTCCCAGAGACACCCTGTAAATATTAACACACTCCTGGAGACACCCTGTAAATGTTAACACACTCCCGGGGACATCCTGTAAATATTAACACACTCCCGGAGACACCCTGTAAATATTAACACAGTCCCGGAGACACCCTGTACATTTTAACACACTCCCGGAGACACCCTTCAAATATTAACACACTCCCGGGGACCCCCTGTAAATATTAACACACTCCCGGGGACACCCTGTAAATATTAACACACTCCTGGAGACACCCTGTAAATATTAACACACTTCCGGGGACACCCTGTAAATATTAACACACTCTTAGAGACACCCTGTAAATATTAACACACTCCCGGGGATACCCTGTAAATATTAACACACTCCCGGAAACCCCCTGTAAATATTAACACACTCCCGGGGACACCCTGTAAATATTAACACACTCGTGGAGACATCCTGTAGATATTAACACACTCCCGGGGACACCCTGTAAATATTAACACACTCCCAGAGACACCCTGTAAATATTAACACAGTCCCGGAGACACCCTGTAAATATTAACACACTCCCGGGGACCCCCTAAAATATTAACACCCTCCCGGGGACACCCTGTAAATATTAACACACTCCTGGAGACGCCCTGTAAATATTAACACACTTCCGGGGTCACCCTGTAAATATTAACACACTCCCAGAGACACCTTGTAAATATTAACACACTCCCAGGAATACCCTGTAAATATTAACACACTCCCAGAGACACCCTGTAAATATTAACACACTCCCGGAGACACCATGTAAATATTAACACACTCCCGGGGACACCCTGTAAATATTAACACACTCCCGGAGACACCCTGTAAATATTAACACAGTGCCGGAGACACCCTGTACATATTAACACACTCCCGGAGACACCCTGCAAATATTAACACACTCCCGGGGACCCCCTGTAAATATTAACACACTCCCGGGGACACCCTGTAAATATTAACACACTCCTGGAGACACCTTGTAAATATTAACACAATTCCGGGGACACCCTATAAATATTAACACACTCCCAGAGACACCCTGTAAATATTAACACACTCCCGGAGACACCATGTAAATATTAACACACTCCCGGGGACACCCTGTAAATATTAACACACTCCCGGAGACACCCTGTAAATATTAACACACTCCCGGGGACACCCTGTAAATATTAACACACTCCCGGAGACACCCTGTACATATTAACACACTCCCGGTGACACCCTGTAAATATTAACACACTCCCGGAGACACCCTGTAAATATTAACACACTCCCGGGGACACCCTGTAAATATTAACACACTCCCGGGGACACCCTGTACATATTAACACACACCCGGGGACACCCTGTAAATATTAACACACTCCCGGGGACATCCTGTAAATATTAACACACTCCCGGAGACACCCTGTAAATATTAACACACTCCCGGGGACATCCTGTAAATATTAACACACTCCCGGAGACACCCTGTAAATATTAACACAGTCCCGGAGACACCCTGTACATATTAACACACTCCCGGAGACACCCTTCAAATATTAACACACTCCCGGGGACCCCCTGTAAATATTAACACACTCCCGGGGACCCCCTGTAAATATTAACACACTCCTGGAGACACCCTGTAAATATTAACACACTTCCGGGGACACCCTGTAAATATTAACACACTCCCAGAGACACCCTGTAAATATTAACACACTCCCGGGGATACCCTGTAAATATTAACACATTCCCAGAGACACCCTGTAAATATTATCACACTCCCGGACACCCACTGTAAATATTAACACACTACCGGGGACACCCTGTAAATATTAACACACTCGCGGAGACACCCTGTAGATATTAACACACTCCCGGGGACACCCTGTAAATATTAACACACTCCCAGAGACACCCTGTAAATATTAACACAGTCCCGGAGACACCCTGTAAATATTAACACACTCCCGGGGACCCCCTAAAATATTAACACACTCCCGGGGACAGCCTGTAAATATTAACACACTCCTGGAGACGCCCTGTAAATATTAACACACTTCCGGGGTCACCCTGTAAATATTAACACACTCCCAGAGACACCTTGTAAATATTAACGCACTCCCAGGGATACCCTGTAAATATTAACACACTCCCAGAGACACCCTGTAAATATTAACACACTCCCGGAGACACCATGTAAATATTAACACACTCCCGGAGACACGCTGTAAATATTAACACACTCCCGGAAACACCGTGTAAATATTAACCCACTCCCGGAGACCCCTGTAAATATTAACACACTCCCGGGGACCCACTGTAAATATTAACACACTCCCGGGGACCCACTGTAAATATTAACACACTCCCGGGGACCCCCTGTAAATATTAACACACTCGCGGAGACACCCTGTAAATATTAACACACTCCCGGGGACACCCTGTAAATATTAACACACTCCCGGGGACACCCTGTAAATATTAACACACTCCCGGGGACACCCTGTAAATATTAACACACTCCCAGAGACACCCTGTAAATATTAACACAGCCCCGGAGACACCCTGTACATATTAACACACTCCCGGAGACACCCTGTAAATATTAACACACTCCCGGGGACACCCTGTAAATATTAACACACTCCCGGGGACACACTGTAAATATTAACACACTCCCGGGGATACCCTGTAAATATTAACACACTCCCAGAGACACCCTGTAAATATTAACACACTCCCGGAGACACCCTGTAAATGTTAACACACTCCCGGGGACATCCTGTAAATATTAACACACTCCCGGAGACACCCTGTAAATATTAACACAGTCCCGGAGACACCCTGTACATTTCAACACACTCCCGGAGACACCCTTCAAATATTAACACACTCCCGGGGACCCCCTGTAAATATTAACACACTCCCGGGGACACCCTGTAAATATTAACACACTCCTGGAGACACCCTGTAAATATTAACACACTTCCGGGGACACCCTGTAAATATTAACACACTCCCAGAGACACCCTGTAAATATTAACACACTCCCGGGGATACCCTGTAAGTATTAACACACTCCCAGAGACACCCTGTAAATATTAACACACTCCCGGACACCCACTGTAAATATTAACACACTCCCGGGGACACCCTGTAAATATTAACACACTCGCGGAGACATCCTGTAGATATTAACACACTCCCGGGGACACCCTGTAAATATTAACACACTCCCAGAGACACCCTGTAAATATTAACACAGTCCCGGAGACACCCTGTAAATATTAACACACTCCCGGGGACCCCCTAAAATATTAACACCCTCCCGGGGACACCCTGTAAATATTAACACACTCCTGGAGACGCCCTGTAAATATTAACACACTTCCGGGGTCACCCTGTAAATATTAACACACTCCCAGAGACACCTTGTAAATATTAACACACTCCCAGGAATACCCTGTAAATATTAACACACTCCCAGAGACACCCTGTAAATATTAACACACTCCCGGAGACACCATGTAAATATTAACACACTCCCGGGGACACCCTGTACATATTAACACACTCCCGGAGACACCCTGCAAATATTAACACACTCCCGGGGACCCCCTGTAAATATTAACACAATCCCGGGGACACCCTGTAAATATTAACACACTCCTGGAGACACCTTGTAAATATTAACACACTTCCGGGGACACCCTGTAAATATTAACACACTCCCAGAGACACCCTGTAAATATTAACACACTCCCGGAGACACCATGTAAATATTAACACACTCCCGGGGACACCCTGTAAATATTAACACACTCCCGGAGACACCCTGTAAATGTTAACACACTCCCGGGGACATCCTGTAAATATTAACACACTCCCGGAGACACCCTGTAAATATTAACACAGTCCCGGAGACACCCTGTACATATTAACACACTCCCGGAGACACCCTTCAAATATTAACACACTCCCGGGGACCCCCTGTAAATATTAACACAGCCCCGGAGACACCCTGTACATATTAACACACTCCCGGAGACACCCTGTAAATATTAACACACTCCCGGGGACACCCTGTAAATATTAACACACTCCCGGGGACACACTGTAAATATTAACACACTCCCGGGGATACCCTGTAAATATTAACACACTCCCAGAGAGACCCTGTAAATATTAACACACTCCCGGAGACACCCTGTAAATGTTAACACACTCCCGGGGACATCCTGTAAATATTAACACACTCCCGGAGACACCCTGTAAATATTAACACAGTCCCGGAGACACCCTGTACATTTTAACACACTCCCGGAGACACTCTTCAAATATTAACACACTCCCGGGGACCCCCTGTAAATATTAACACACTCCCGGGGACACCCTGTAAATATTAACACACTCCTGGAGACACCCTGTAAATATTAACACACTTCCGGGGACACCCTGTAAATATTAACACACTCCCAGAGACACCCTGTAAATATTAACACACTCCCGGGGATACCCTGTAAATATTAACACACTCCCAGAGACACCCTGTAAATATTAACACACTCCCGGACACCCACTGTAAATATTAACACACTCCCGGGGACACCCTGTAAATATTAACACACTCGCGGAGACATCCTGTAGATATTAACACACTCCCGGGGACACCCTGTAAATATTAACACACTCCCAGAGACACCCTGTAAATATTAACACAGTCCCGGAGACACCCTGTAAATATTAACACACTCCCGGGGACCCCCTAAAATATTAACACCCTCCCGGGGACACCCTGTAAATATTAACACACTCCTGGAGACGCCCTGTAAATATTAACACACTTCCGGGGTCACCCTGTAAATATTAACACACTCCCAGAGACACCTTGTAAATATTAACACACTCCCAGGAATACCCTGTAAATATTAACACACTCCCGGGGACACCCTGTAAATATTAACACACTCCTGGAGACACCTTGTAAATATTAACACACTTCCGGGGACACCCTGTAAATATTAACACACTCCTAGAGACACCCTATAAATATTAACACACTCCCGGAGACACCATGTAAATATTAACACACTCCCGGGGACACCCTGTAAATATTAACACACTCCCGGGGACACCCTGTACATATTAACACACTCCCGGGGACACCCTGTAAATATTAACACACTCCCAGAGACACACTGTAAATATTAACGCACTCCCGGAGACACCCTGTAAATATTAACACACTCCCGGGGACACCCTGTAAATATTAACACACTCCCGGAGACCCCCTGTAAATATTAACACACTCCCGGGGATACCCTGTAAATATTAACACACTCCCAGAGACACCCTGTAAATATTAACACACTCCCGGACACCCACTGTAAATATTAACACACTCCCGGGGACACCCTGTAAATATTAACACACTCCCGGAGACACCCTCTAAATATTAACACAGTCCCGGAGACACCCTGTACATTTTAACACACTCCCAGAGACACCCTGTAAATATTAACACACTCCCGGGGACACCCTGTAAATATTAACACACTCGCGGAGACATCCTGTAGATATTAACACACTCCCGGGGACACCCTGTAAATATTAACACACTCCCAGAGACACCCTGTAAATATTAACACAGTCCCGGAGACACCCTGTAAATATTAACACACTCCCGGGGACCCCCTAAAATATTAACACCCTCCCGGGGACACCCTGTAAATATTAACACACTCCTGGAGACGCCCTGTAAATATTAACACACTTCCGGGGTCACCCTGTAAATATTAACACACTCCCAGAGACACCTTGTAAATATTAACACACTCCCAGGAATACCCTGTAAATATTAACACACTCCCAGAGACACCCTGTAAATATTAACACACTCCCGGAGACACCATGTAAATATTAACACACTCCCGGGGACACCCTGTACATATTAACACACTCCCGGAGACACCCTGCAAATATTAACACACTCCCGGGGACCCCCTGTAAATATTAACACAATCCCGGGGACACCCTGTAAATATTAACACACTCCTGGAGACACCTTGTAAATATTAACACACTTCCGGGGACACCCTGTAAATATTAACACACTCCCAGAGACACCCTGTAAATATTAACACACTCCCGGAGACACCATGTAAATATTAACACACTCCCGGGGACACCCTGTAAATATTAACACACTCCCGGAGACACCCTGTAAATGTTAACACACTCCCGGGGACATCCTGTAAATATTAACACACTCCCGGAGACACCCTGTAAATATTAACACAGTCCCGGAGACACCCTGTACATATTAACACACTCCCGGAGACACCCTTCAAATATTAACACACTCCCGGGGACCCCCTGTAAATATTAACACAGCCCCGGAGACACCCTGTACATATTAACACACTCCCGGAGACACCCTGTAAATATTAACACACTCCCGGGGACACCCTGTAAATATTAACACACTCCCGGGGACACACTGTAAATATTAACACACTCCCGGGGATACCCTGTAAATATTAACACACTCCCAGAGAGACCCTGTAAATATTAACACACTCCCGGAGACACCCTGTAAATGTTAACACACTCCCGGGGACATCCTGTAAATATTAACACACTCCCGGAGACACCCTGTAAATATTAACACAGTCCCGGAGACACCCTGTACATTTTAACACACTCCCGGAGACACCCTTCAAATATTAACACACTCCCGGGGACCCCCTGTAAATATTAACACACTCCCGGGGACACCCTGTAAATATTAACACACTCCTGGAGACACCCTGTAAATATTAACACACTTCCGGGGACACCCTGTAAATATTAACACACTCCCAGAGACACCCTGTAAATATTAACACACTCCCGGGGATACCCTGTAAATATTAACACACTCCCAGAGACACCCTGTAAATATTAACACACTCCCGGACACCCACTGTAAATATTAACACACTCCCGGGGACACCCTGTAAATATTAACACACTCGCGGAGACATCCTGTAGATATTAACACACTCCCGGGGACACCCTGTAAATATTAACACACTCCCAGAGACACCCTGTAAATATTAACACAGTCCCGGAGACACCCTGTAAATATTAACACACTCCCGGGGACCCCCTAAAATATTAACACCCTCCCGGGGACACCCTGTAAATATTAACACACTCCTGGAGACGCCCTGTAAATATTAACACACTTCCGGGGTCACCCTGTAAATATTAACACACTCCCAGAGACACCTTGTAAATATTAACACACTCCCAGGAATACCCTGTAAATATTAACACACTCCCGGGGACACCCTGTAAATATTAACACACTCCTGGAGACACCTTGTAAATATTAACACACTTCCGGGGACACCCTGTAAATATTAACACACTCCTAGAGACACCCTATAAATATTAACACACTCCCGGAGACACCATGTAAATATTAACACACTCCCGGGGACACCCTGTAAATATTAACACACTCCCGGAGACACCCTGTAAATATTAACACACTCCCGGGGACACCCTGTAAATATTAACACACTCCCGGAGACACCCTGTACATATTAACACACTCCCGGTGACACCCTGTAAATATTAACACACTCCCGGAGACACCCTGTAAATATTAACACACTCCCGGGGACACCCTGTAAATATTAACACACTCCCGGGGACACCCTGTACATATTAACACACTCCCGGGGACACCCTGTAAATATTAACACACTCCCAGAGACACACTGTAAATATTAACGCACTCCCGGAGACACCCTGTAAATATTAACACACTCCCGGGGACACCCTGTAAATATTAACACACTCCCGGAGACCCCCTGTAAATATTAACACACTCCCGGGGATACCCTGTAAATATTAACACACTCCCAGAGACACCCTGTAAATATTAACACACTCCCGGACACCCACTGTAAATATTAACACACTCCCGGGGACACCCTGTAAATATTAACACACTCCCGGAGACACCCTGTAAATATTAACACAGTCCCGGAGACACCCTGTACATTTTAACACACTCCCGGAGACACCCTTCAAATATTAACACACTCCCGGGGACCCCCTGTAAATATTAACACACTCCCGGGGACACCCTGTAAATATTAACACACTCCTGGAGACACCCTGTAAATATTAACACACTTCCGGGGACACCCTGTAAATATTAACACACTCCCAGAGACACCCTGTAAATATTAACACACTCCCGGGGATACCCTGTAAATATTAACACACTCCCAGAGACACCCTGTAAATATTAACACACTCCCGGACACCCACTGTAAATATTAACACACTCCCGGGGACACCCTGTAAATATTAACACACTCGCGGAGACATCCTGTAGATATTAACACACTCCCGGGGACACCCTGTAAATATTAACACACTCCCAGAGACACCCTGTAAATATTAACACAGTCCCGGAGACACCCTGTAAATATTAACACACTCCCGGGGACCCCCTAAAATATTAACACCCTCCCGGGGACACCCTGTAAATATTAACACACTCCTGGAGACGCCCTGTAAATATTAACACACTTCCGGGGTCACCCTGTAAATATTAACACACTCCCAGAGACACCTTGTAAATATTAACACACTCCCAGGAATACCCTGTAAATATTAACACACTCCCGGGGACACCCTGTAAATATTAACACACTCCTGGAGACACCTTGTAAATATTAACACACTTCCGGGGACACCCTGTAAATATTAACACACTCCCAGAGACACCCTATAAATATTAACACACTCCCGGAGACACCATGTAAATATTAACACACTCCCGGGGACACCCTGTAAATATTAACACACTCCCGGAGACACCCTGTAAATATTAACACACTCCCGGGGACACCCTGTAAATATTAACACACTCCCGGAGACACCCTGTACATATTAACACACTCCCGGTGACACCCTGTAAATATTAACACACTCCCGGAGACACCCTGTAAATATTAACACACTCCCGGGGACACCCTGTAAATATTAACACACTCCCGGGGACACCCTGTACATATTAACACACTCCCGGGGACACCCTGTAAATATTAACACACTCCCAGAGACACACTGTAAATATTAACGCACTCCCGGAGACACCCTGTAAATATTAACACACTCCCGGGGACACCCTGTAAATATTAACACACTCCCGGAGACCCCCTGTAAATATTAACACACTCCCGGAGACCCCTGTAAATATTAACACACTCCCGGGGACCCACTGTAAATATTAACACACTCCCGGACACCCACTGTCAATATTAACACACTCCCGGGGACACCCTGTAAATATTAACACACTCCCGGGGAACCCCCTTTAAATATTAACACGCTCCCGGGGACACCATGTAAATATTAACACACTCCCGGGGACACCCTGTAAATAGTAACACACTCCCGGAGACACCCTGTAAATATTAACACACTCCCGGAGATCCCCTGTAAATATTAACACACTCCCGGGGACCCCCTGTAAATATTAACACACACCCGGAGACACCCTGTAAATGTTAACACACTCCCGGGGACCCCCTGTAAATATTAACACACACCTGGAGACTCCCTGTAAATATTAACACACTCCCGGAGACCCCCTGTAAATATTAACACAGTCCCGGAGACACCATGTAAATATTAACACACTCCCGGAGACCCCCTGTAAATATTAACACACTCCCAGAGACACCCTGTAAATATTAACACACTCCCGGAGACACCCTGTAAATGTTAACACACTCCCGGGGACATCCTGTAAATATTAACACACTCCCGGAGACACCCTGTAAATATTACCACAGTCCCGGAGACACCCTGTACATATTAACACACTCCCGGAGACACCCTTCAAATATTAACACACTCCCGGGGACCCCCTGTAAATATTAACACACTCCCGGGGACACCCTGTAAATATTAACACACTCCCGGGGAGAACCTGTAAATATTAACACACACCCGGAGAGAACCTGTAAATATTAACACACTCCCGGGGACACCCTGTAAATATTAACACACTCCCGGGGACACCCCGTAAATATTAACACACTCCCGGTGATACCCTGTAAATATTAACACACTCCCGGGGACACCCTGTAAATATTAACACACTCCCGGAGATACCCTGTAAATATTAACACACTCCCGGAGACACCCTGTAAATATTAACACACTCCCGGGGACACCCTGTAAATATTAACACATTCCCGGAGACACCCTGTAAATATTAACACACTCCCGGGGCCACCCTGTAAATATTAACACACTCCAGGAGACACCCTGTACATATTAACACACTCCCGGAGACCCCCTGTAAATATTAACACACTCCCGGGGACCCCCTATAAATATTAACACACACCCGGAGACACGCTGTAAATATTAACGCACTCCCGGGGACACGCTGTAAATATTAACACACACCAGGAGACACCCTGTAAATATTAACACACTCCCGGGGACACCCTGTAAATATTAACACACTCCCGGGGACACCCTGTAAATATTAACACACTCCCGGGGACCCCCAGTAAATATTAACACACTCCCGGGGACCCCCTGTAAATATTAACACACTCCCGGAGACACCCTGTAAATATTAACACACTCCCGGAGAGAACCTGTCACCCTTGGTTCTTCCCAGAGTTGGTCCTGGAGTCGATCCCGGACCCCCTGACGGAGTCGATCCTGGCTCGTACCGGAGTCAATCCCGATTCATACCGGAGCGATCCCAGTTGGTCCCTGAGTCGATCCCGGTTCATCCCCCACTCCCAGACGTAGTCGATCCCGGACCCCATGACCGAATCGTTCCTGGTTTTCCCTCATCCCCTAACGAGGGTGAACCCGGAGTTAATCCCGGACCCCCTGATGCGGTCAATCCCGATTGGTCCTGGAGCCCCTGACGGAGTCGATCCCGATTTTCCCATACGCCCTGACAGGGACGATCCCGGAGTCGATCCTGGTTTGACCCTGACCCCCCGACGGAGACGATCCCAGTTGATCCCAGACCCCCTGACAGGTACGATCCTGGTTGATCCCAGACCCCCTGATAGGGACGATCCCGGTTGATCCCAGACCCCCTGATAGGGACGATCCCGGTTGATCTCTGACCCCCTGACGGGGACGATCTCAGAGTTGATCCTGGTTGATCCCAAACTCCCTGACAGGGACGATCCCGGTTGATCCCAGACCCCCTGACAGGGCGATCCCGGTTGATCCCAGATTCCCTGACAGGGACGATCACGGAGTCAATCCTGGTTCGACGCAGACCCCCTGACGGGGACGATCCCAGAGTTGATCCTGGATGATCCCAGACTCCCTGACAGGGACGATCACGGAGTCGATCCTGGTTCGACGCAGACCCCCTGACGGGGACGATCCCAGAGTTGATCCTGGATGATCCCAGACCTCCTGACGGGGACGATCCCGGAGTTGATCCTGGTTGATCCCAGACCCCCTGGCGTGTACGATCTGATTGTCGCTCCCGGTTGATCCTAGATCCCTGACGGGGTCGATCCCCGATTACTCCAGACCCCATGATAGGGTCAATCCCAGAGTCAATCCCCGATCGTCCCAAACCCCTGACAGAGGCGATCCCGGATCGTCCCAGACCCCCTGACAGAGTCGATCCCAGATCGTCCTGGACCCCCTGACAGAGTCGATCCCGGGTTGTCCCGGACCCCCTGACAGAGTCGATCCCAGATCATGCCAGACCCCCTGACGGAGTTGGTCCCAAAGTCGATCAAGGATCGTCCTAGACCCCCTGACAGAGATGATCCTGGATCGTCCCAGACCCCCTAACGGAGTCAATGCCCGGATCATTCCAGAACCCCTGACAGAGTCGATCCCGGATTGTCCTAGACCCACTGACAGTCGGTCCCGGGTTGTCCCGGACCCCCTGACAGAGTCGATCCCGGACCCCCTGACAGAGTCGATCCTGAATCGTCCCGGACTCCCAGACAGAGTCGATCCTGGATCGTCCCGGACCCACTGACAGAGTGGATCCTGGATCCACTGACGGAGTTGATCCCGGACCCCCTGACACAGTCGATCCCGGATCATCTCGGACCCCCTGACAAGAATTAATCCCGGACTCGCTGACGGAGTCGATCCCGGGCCCCCTAACACAGTCAATCCCGGATCGACCGGACCCCCTGACAGAGTCGATCCTGGATCGTCCCGGACCCCCTGATGGAATAGATCCTGGACCCCCTGAAAGAGTAGATCCTGGATTGTACCGGACCCCTGAGAGTGGATCCCGGACCTCCTGAAAGAGTCGATCCCAGGCCCCCTTACAGATTCGATCTCGGAGTGGATCCTGGATCGTCCCGGACCGCCTGACAGAGTCGATCCCGGACCCCTGACAGAGTCGATACTGGATCGTCCCAGCCCCCTGACAGAGTCGATCCCAGACCCCCTGACGGAGTTGATCTCGGACGCACTGAAAGAGTAGATCCCGTACCCCCCGGCAGAGTCGATCTCGGATCGACCCGGACCCCCTGACGGAGTCGATCCCGGAACATCCCGGACCCCCTGACGGAGTCGATCCCGGATCGTCCCGGACTCCCTGACAGAGTAAATCCCGGACCTCCTGATGGAGTTGATCCCAAATCGCCCCGGACCCCCTGAAGGAGTCGATCCCGGACCCCCCGACAGAGTCGATCCCGGACCCACTGAGAGAGTCAATCCCAGACCCGTTGACGGAGTCGATCCCGGATCGTCCCGGACCCCCTGACGGAGTTGATCCCGGATCGTCCCAGACCCCCTGACGAAGTCGATCCCGGATCGTCCCGGACCCCCTGACGGAGTCGATCCCGGATCATCCCGGACCCCCTGACGGAGTCGAACCCGGACCCCCTGTCGGAGTCGTTCCCGGATCGTCCCGGACCCCCTGACGGAGACGATCCCGGACCCCCTGACGGTGTCAATCCCGGACCCCCTGACGGAGTTGATCCCGGATCCACTGACGGAGTCAATCCCGGACCACCTGACGGAGTCGATCCCGGATCGTCCCGGACCCCCTGACGGAGTCGATCCCGGACCCACTGACGGAGTCGATCCCGGATCGTCCCGGACCCCCTGACGGAGACGATCCCGGACCCCCTGACGGTGTCAATCCCGGACCCCCTGACGGAGTTGATCCCGGATCCCCTGACGGAGTCGATCCCGGACCACCTGACGGAGTCGATCCCGGATCGTCCCGGACCCCCTGAAGGAGTCGATCCCGGATCGTCCCGGACCCCCTGACTGAGTCGATCCCGGACCCCCTGACAGAGTCAATCCCGGATCGTCCCGGAACCCCTGACGGAGTCGATCCCGGATCTTCCCGGACCCCCTGACGGAGTCGATCCCGGATCGTCCCAGACCCCGCTGACGGAGTCTATCCCGAATTGTCCCGGACCCCCTGACAGAGTTAATTCCGGATTGTCCCGGAACCCCTGACGGAGTCAGTCCCGGATCGTCCCGGACCCCCTGACGGAGTCGATCCCGGACCCCCTGACAGAGTTGATTCCGGATTGTCCCGGAACCCCTGACGGAGTCAGTCCCGGATCGTCCCGGACCCCCTGACGGAGTCGATCCCGGATCGTCCCGGACCCCCTGAGGGAGTCGATCCCGAACCCCCTGACGGAGTCGATCCTGGATCGTCCCGGACCCCCTGTCGGAGTCGATCCCGGATCGTCCCGGACCCCCTGACGGAGTAGATCCCGGACCCCCTGAGAGAGTCAATCCCAGACCCCTTGACGGAGTCGATCCCGGATCGTCCCGGACCCCATGACAGAGTCGATCCCGGATCGTCCCGGACCCCCTGACGGAGTCGATCCCGGGTCGTCCCGGACCCCCTGACGGAGTCGATCCCAGATCGTCCCGGACCCCCTGACGGAGTCGATCCGGGACCCCCTGACGGAGTTGATCACGGATCGCCCCGGACCCCCTGACGGAGTCGATCCCGGATCGTCCCGGACCCCCTGACGGAGTCGATCCCGGACCCCCTGACGGAGTCGATCCCGGATCGTCCCGGACCCCCTGACGGAGTCGATCCCGGATCGTCCCGGACCCCCTGACGGAGTCGATCCCGGGTTGTCCCGGACCCCCTGATGGAGTCGATCCCGGACCCCCTGACGGAGTCGATCCCGGATCGTCCTGGACCCCCTTGGCGGAGTCGATCTCGGACCCCCTGACGGAGTCGATCCTGGATAGTCCCAGACCCCCTGACGGAGTCGATCCCAGATCGTCCCGGACCCCCTTGGCGGAGTCGATCTCGGACCCTGTGACGGAGTCGATCCCGGATCGTCCTGGACCCCCTGACGGAGTCGATCCCGGGTGGTCCCGGACCCCCTGACGGAGTCGATCCCGGATCGTCCCGGACCCCCTGACGGAATCGATCCCGAATCGTCCCGGACCCCCTGACGGAGTCGATCCCGGATCGTCCCGGACCCCTTGACGGAGTCGATCCCGGGTCGTCCCGGACCCCCTGACGGAGTCGATCCCGGGTCGTCCCGGACCCCCTGACGGAGTCGATCCCGGATCATCCCGGACCCCCTGACGGAGTCGATCCCGGACCCCCTGTCCGAGTCGATCCCGGGTCGTCCCGGACCCCCTGACGGAGTCGATCCCGGACCCCCTGACGGAGTCGATCCCGGACCCCCCCCCCCCCCCCCCCCCCCCTGTTGGAGTCGATCCCGGGTCGTCCCGGACCCCCTGACGGAGTCGATCCCGGATCCCCTGATGGAATCGATCCCGGATTGTCCCGGACCCCCTGATGGAGTCGATCCCGTATCGTCCCGGACCCCCTGACGGAGTCGATCCCGGATTATCCCGGACCCCCTGACGGAGTCGATCCCGGATCGTCCCGGACCCCCCTGACGGAGTCGATCCCGGATCGTCCCGGACCCCCTGACGGAGTCGATCCCGGATCGTCCCGGACCCCCTGACGGAGTCGATCCCGGATCGTCCCGGACCCCCTGACGGAGTCGATCCCGGATCGTCCCGGACCCCCTGACGGAGTCGATCCCGGATCGTCCCGGACCCCCTGACGGAGTCGATCCCGGATCGTCCCGGACCCCCTGACGGAGTCGATCCCGGATCGTCCCGGACCCCCTGACGGAGTCGATCCCGGATCGTCCCGGACCCCCTGACGGAGTCGATCCCGGATCGTCCCGGACCCCCTGACGGAGTCGATCACGGATCGTCCCTGACCCCCTGACGGAGTCGATCACGGATCGTCCCTGACCCCCTGACGGAGTCGATCCCGGATCGTCCCGGACCCCCTGACGGAGTCGATCCCGGATCGTCCCGGACCCCCTGACGGAGTCGATCCCGGATCGTCCCGGACCCCCTGACGGAGTCGATCCCGGATCGTCCCGGACCCCCTGACGGAGTCGATCCCGGATCGTCCCGGACCCCCTGACTAAGTCGATACCGGATCGTCCCGGACCCCCTGACGGAGTCGATCCCGGACCCCCTGACGGAGTCGATCCCGGATCGTCCCGGACCCCCTGACGGAGTCGATCCCGGATCGTCCCGGACCCCCTGACGGAGTCGATCCCAGATCGTCCCGAACCCCCTGACGGAGTCGATCACGGATCGTCCCTGACCCCCTGACGGAGTCGATCCCGGATCGTCCCGGACCCCCTGACGGAGTCGATCCCGGATCGTCCCTGACCCCCTGACGGAGTCGATCCCGGATCGTCCCGGACCCCCTGACGGAGTCGATCCCGGATCGTCCCAGACCCCCTGACGGAGTCGATCCCGGATCGTCCCGGACCCCCTGACGGAGTCGATCCCGGATCGTCCAGGACCCCCTGACGGAGTCGATGCCGGACCCCCTGTCCGAGTCGATCCCGGGTCGTCCCGGACCCCCTGTCTGGGTCGATGCCGGATCATCCCGGACCCCCTGACGGAGTCGATCCCGGATCGTCCCGGACCCCCTGACGGAGTCGATGCCGGACCCCCTGTCCGAGTCGATCCCGGGTCGTCCCGGACCCCCTGACGGAGTCGATCCCGGATCGTCCCCGGACCCCCTGACGGAGTCGATCCCGGACCCCCCTGATGGAGTCAATCCCGAATCGTCCCAGACCCCCTGACGGAGTCGATCCCGGATCGTCCCGGACCCCCCTGACGGAGTCGATCCCGGACCCCCTGACGGAGTCGATCCCGGATCGTCCCGGACCCCCTGACGGAGTCGATCCCGGATCGTCCCGGACCCCCGACGGAGTCGATCCCGGACCCCCTGACGGAGTCGATCCCGGATCGTCCCGGACCCCATGACGGAGTCGATCCCGTATCGTCCCGGACCCCCTGACGGAGTCGATCTCGGATCGTCCCGGACCCCCTGACGGAGTCGATCCCGGACCCCCTGACGGAGTCGATCCCGGATCGTCCAGGTCCCCCTGACGGAGTCGATCCCGGACCCCCTGACGGAGTCGATCCCGGATCGTCCCGGACCCCCTGACGGAGTCGATCCCGGATCGTCCCAGACCCCCTGACGGAGTTGATCCCGGATCGTCCCGGACCCACTGACGGAGTCGATCCCGGATCGTCCCGGACCCCCTGACGGAGTCGATCCCGGATCGTCCCGGACCCCCTGACGGAGTCGATCCCGGATCGTCCCGGACCCCCTGACGGAGTCGATCCCGGATCGTCCCAGACCCCCTGATGGAGTCGATCCCGGACCCCCTGACGGAGTCGATCCCGGATCGTCCTGGACCCCCCTAACGGAGTCGATCCTGGATCGTCCCAGACTCCCTGACGGAGTCGATCCCAGATCGTCCCGGACCCCCCTTGGCGGAGTCGATCTCGGACCCCCTGACGGAGTCGATCCCAGATCATCCCCAGACCCCCTGACGGAGTCAATCCCGGATCGTCCCGGACCCCCTGACGGAGTCGATCCCGGATCGTCCCTGACCCCCTGACGGAGTCGATCCCGGATCGTCCCGGACCCCCTGACGGAGTCGATCCCGGATCGTCCCCGGACCCCCCTGACGGAGTCGATCCCGGACCCCCTGACGGAGTCGATCCGGAACGTCCCGGACCCCCCTGGCGGAGTCGATCCCGGAACGTCCCGGACCCCCTGGCGGAGTCGATCCCCGGATCGTCCCGGACCCCCTGACGGAGTCGATCCCGGATCGTCCCGGACCCCCTGACGGAGTCGATCCCCGGATCGTCCCGGACCCCCTTGACGGAGTCGATCCCGGATCGTCCCGGACCCCCTGACGGAGTCGATCCCGGATCGTCCCGGACCCCCTGACGGAGTCGATCCCGGATCGTCCCGGACCCCCCTGACGGAGTCGATCCCGGGAACGTCCCGGACCCCCTGACGGAGTCGATCCCGGACCCCCTGACGGAGTCGATCCTGGAACGTCCCGGACCCCCTGACGGAGTCGATCCCGGATCGTCCCGGACCCCCTGACGGAGTCGATCCCCGGAACGCCCCGGACCCCCCTGACGGAGTCGATCCCGGAACGTCCCCGGACCCCCTGACGGAGTCGATCCCGGATCGTCCCGGACCCCCTGACGGAGTCGATCCTGGAATGTCCCGGACCCCCTGACGGAGTCGATCCCGGATCGTCCCGGACCCCCTGACGGAGTCGATCCCGGATCGTCCCGGACCCCCTGACGGAGTCGATCCCGGACCCCCTGACGGAGTCGATCCCGGATCGTCCCGGACCCCCCTGACGTAGTCGATCCCGGGTCGTCCCGGACCCCCTGACGGAAGTCGAATCCCGGACCCCCTGACGGAGTCGATCCCGGATCGTCCCGGACCCCCTGACGGAGTCGATCCCCGGACCCCCTGACGGAGTCGATCCCAGATCGTCCCGGACCCCCTGACGGAGTCGATCCCGGATCGTCCCGGACCCCCTGACGGAGTCGATCCCGGATCGTCCCGGACCCCCCTGACGGAGTCGATCCCGGAACGTCCCGGACCCCCTGACGGAGTCGATCCCGGACCCCCTGACGGAGTCGATCCTGGATCGTCCCGGACCCCCCTGACGGAGTCGATCCCGGATCGTCCCGGACCCCCTGACGGAGTCGATCCCGGATCGTCCCGGACCCCCTGATGGAGTCGATCCCGGACCCCCTGAGGAGTCGATCCCAGATCGTCCCGGACCCCCTGACGGAGTCGATCCCCGGACCCCCTGACGGAGTCGATCCCGGATCGTCCCGGACCCCCCTGACGGAGTCGATCCCGGACCCCCTGACGGAGTCGATCCCGGATCGTCCCGGACCCCCTGACGGAGTCGATCCCGGATCGTCCCGGACCCCATGACGGAGTCGATCCCAGACCCCCTGACGGAGTCGATCCCGGATCGTCCCGGACCCCCTGACGTAGTCGATCCCCGGGTCGTCCCGGACCCCCTGACGGAGTCGATCCCGGACCCCCTGACGGAGTCGATCCCGGATCGTCCCGGACCCCCCTGACGGAGTCGATCCCGGGTCGTCCCGGACCCCCTGACGGAGTCGATCCCGGATCGTCCCGGACCCCCTGACGGAGTCGATCCCGGATCGTCCCGGACCCCCTGACGGAGTCGATCCCGGATCGTCCCGGACCCCCTGACGGAGTCGATCCCGGATCGTCCCGGACCCCCTGACGGAGTCGATCCCGGATCGTCCCGGACCCCCTGACGGAGTCGATCCCGGATCGTCCCGGACCCCCTGACGGAGTCGATCCCGGATCGTCCCGGACCCCCTGACGGAGTCGATCCCGGACCCCCTGACGGAGTCGATCCCGGATTGTCCCGGACCCCCTGACGGAGTCGATCCCGGACCCCCTGACGGAGTCGATCCCGGATCGTCCCGGACCCCCTGACGGAGTCGATCCCGGACCCCCTGACGGAGTCGATCCCGGATTGTCCCGGACCCCCTGACGGAGTCGATCCGGACCCCCTGACGGAGTCGATCCCGGATCGTCCCGGACCCCCTGACGGAGTCGATCCCGGGAACGCTGCCCCCCCCTCCCCCTCCCCCTCCCCCTCCCCCCAGACACGCCCCTCCCCCTCCCCCTCCCCCTCCCCATAGGACTCACCGTGTGTTGGGGGGTGTGTTGTGGGGGGAGGGAGGGGGGTTGGGGGTGGGTCAGGGGGTTGTGGCCATGCGGGTTGTTGTTGTATTTGTTGTTGTTGTTGTTGTTGTTGTCGCCGCTGACCCCGACCTGACCCCCCGCCTCCTCCTCGCGCCTCAGCCCCTGCTCCTCAGGATCCTCCGCCCCCGCGGGTTATCCCCCTCGCGCCGCCGCCGCCGCCGCCTGCCGCCCGCCGCCAGGCCGGTCCTCCAGCTGACCACAATGCCCCCGCGCGGCGCCAGCCACGCCCACTCCTCCTCCCGCCCCGCCCCGCCCCGTCGGCGCGCGCGTGCCCCTCCCCCTTCCCCTCCCCCCCCCCACGAACACACAAACACACACACACACACACACATAGAGAGAGAGAGAGAGAGCCGACCAGGCTGGTCCTCCAGTTGCCCACAACGCCCCGCGCCGCGCCGGCCCCGCCCACCACCGGCGGTCGCGCATCGCGTGCCCCCACTTTTCCCCACATCCTCCCCCCGCGCCGCAGCCGCGCATGCGTATCGTCTGCCTTCCCCCCCCCCCCACATACCTGCCGGAGATGGGGGACTTTCCCGGCCGCGGGGGCGTCTGGGTAGCGCCGGCCGCCATGATCCCCTCCCTTTGCCCTGCACCCCCCACCTGGACCCGCTCTGTGCCTTACCAACCCCTCCGGAAGGGCCTCAGGGAGGGGCAGCTGACCTCCAGGACCCACCCCCACCTGCTGAGGGAAAGAACCAGTCAATAACTGTGGTGGAAGCTGGAGGAGCAGCCCCTCATCCTCCGGACAGACCAGGATGTCTCTCCTCCGCACTCACCCCCCCTTTCCCATCCTCCCCTCTTCCAATAATTTATATTTTTAAAGTATAGTTTTCTTTTTCCCGTTGTTTCGTCCCCACCTTTGAGCCTATTTCGATCCCTTGCCCCCCCCCCCCCCACCAACCCCCCCCCCCACCAACCCCCACTAGGGCCATCTGCCCCTCGCCCGTCCAGCTTCCTACCCCTCAACGCCACCGTCAGCACCTCCTCCAGCTGATACCGCCACCGTCAACACCCCCTTTGCTCCTCCGTCCGCGACTTCTTTGTCAATCTCTCCTTTGCCTCCAGGGTGGTGGCCGAGGAAACTGCAGGGAGGCCACTGGCTGCCGGCGGGGGTGAATGGGAAGTTGAAGCGTCTGCCCAGGCCGAAGAGAAAAGCCCTGCAACCTTGAAAACAATACCAACTTGTCCGACCACAGTTGTCGGATGAGCCCTG